>CAUYRH010040169.1:0-29099 GCA_963574655.1 Perodicticus potto | reverse complement strand
TAGGTCTGAGAATATCCTGGAGAGCTGGTTTAGTTATAGCAAATTTCTTCAACATGTGGATGTCATTAAAGTATTTAATTTCTCCATCATAAATGAAACTCAGTTTAGCTGGGTACAGGATCCTGGGTTGAAAGTTCTTTTCCTTTAGGAGATTAAAAGTTGATGACCATTCTCTTCTAGCTTGAAAGGTTTGATCAGAGAGATCTGCAGTTATTCTAATATTCTTCCCCTTGTAGGTAATGGATTTCTTACGTCTGGCTGCTTTCAGAATTTTCTTCTTCATATTAACTTCAGTGAACTTAATTATGATGTGCCTGGGGGATGACTTATTCGGGTTCAGTCATGCTGGGGTTCTGAAACTGTCTGCTATCTGAATTTCAGAATCTCTTGCCATGTCTGGAAGGTTCTCTTTCATAATCTCATAAAGAAGAGACTCTGTGCCTTGTGATGCTACTTCATCATTTTTAGGTATCCCTATAAGGCAAATATTGGTTTCCTTTAAGTCATCCTAGAGCTGTCTGAGAGAATGATCCATTTTTGCTTTCCATTTCTCTTCCTCTTTGAAAGTTTGGGAGCATTCGAAAGCTTTGTCTTTCTTGTCAGAAATCCTTTCTTCTGCATGCTCCATTCTGTTACTGAGGGATTCTCCTGTATGTCTCAGATCTTTGAGGGCTACAACTTCTTGTTTCAATGTGTCAAAATCTTTGGTCGTTTTGTCTTTGAATTTGTTGAATTCTTGAGACATTTTTGGGTCTTCTTTTGGATTACTGCCTGAAATTCTCATTCCATCTTTTCCTTTGTTCTGCTGATCTTATTTGGTATCCAGACTCTGAATTTGATTTCTGACATCTCAGCCATTTGCTTATGCAAGGGATCTTGTGCAGTATCTACCTTGTCGTTCCTTGGGGAAGTTGATCTACTCTGATTATTCATATTGCCAGTTTTTCTGTTGATTCTGCCTCATGATTATTTTTCACTGTTGCCTGTGATCGTCCTCAGAGTTGGGGAGGTTTCTCTCCCAGATCAGACCCCAGCAGGATCACTCTGTTGTTGCTGGATCTTTGTAGGGAGTTACCCTGTGTAGCTCCTTTGGGACTGCCCCACCCAGGGAGTTCTGGCTGCAAGAGCAGCTCTAGAGTGTGGCACGCCCAGATCAAGCAGCAGGGCGGGGGATGGGGCACCCAGTGGCCTTTGCAAAGGGAGCCTGTGCCCCAGCAGTCTCTGGCTGAGAGGAGGGCTCCGGAGGGAGGGCAGCGGCGTAGGGCAGGTATCAGAGCCACGCGTAGTCCTGGTGGGCAGCAGGCCGAGGCTGTCCAGGGCACAGATCAGCTTTGGGTGGGAGTCCCGGGGGACTTCCTGGCCACTGCTCGCGGTGGGGCCCAGGCCTGGCGGGGTGCGTAGAGGGGCCACAGGAGTCCTGGTGGAGTTCCTGGCCTTTGCTGGCAGCGGGGCCAAGGCCCAGCAGGGTGCCAAGTGGGGCTGCAGGAGTCCTGGTGGACTGCCTGGCCACTGCTCATGGGGGGCCCAGGCCCAGCGGGGTGCCAAGCGGGGCCACACGAGTCCTGGTGGTGTTCCTGGCCGCTGTTGGCACGGGGCAAGGCTTGGCAGGGTCCCGGTGGAGTTCCTGGCCACTGCGTGCAGCGGGCTGAGGCCCGGTGTTGCACAGATCAGAGCCACGCCAACCCTGGCCTGGGGGCTGGCAGGGACTCTGTGGGGACCCAGTGTCTCTTACCTGGCAGGCTGCCTAGTCTGGCAGATAGGGAGGGTGGGTGCTGCTCAAGTCCTCCTCCCTCAATTTCAGCAAAGGTCAGGCTTCTGGTGTGTCTGGTAAGGGGGGAACGGAGTCCTGGAAGTTCAGAATGGCCGAAAAATTTAGTTCAGTGTTTCTGCCTGAAGCTTGGTTCTGGAAGTCACAGTTTGCCTCAGGGGTGACCTGCAGTTATCACTTCTCTCTCTTTTGGCTGGGCTCCCAGTCTTCAGCTCAATTGGGCAGTTTCTGGAGGTTATCTTTTCTTTTGGTCAGAAGCCTCTGTCGGAAGCTGCTTCCAGTTGGCCATCTTGCCCTTCCTCCTCAAGTATAGGGTTTTTAAGGAGGGGGATGTCTGTGGTGAAGAGAATTTAGGGATCCAGAATACTTCATTTATCTGACAGTATTTATTGAGCACATACACTTGACAGATAAGTGTTCTGGACATCATAGCAGTTTTTTTTTTTTTTTTTTAAAATTACATGACAGAAGGGACTCACTCTAAAAAGAGAATTTGCTTATATGAGTAGCAAAAATACGTGAAGGAGGAGATGAAAAGATGATACAAAGTTGTATATTCAAGATTAAATAATGAATTCCTATCATTAGGAGCATTTGATTTTCCAAAGATTCAAACACATCTGTCTCCTACCTCTTGTATCTCTTGGACTCCTGGTAACTTACCTTTGGTTAAACATCAATATTGAAACAGTAATAATGAAATTCTAAAAAATTAAAAGAAAAGGAATGTTAGTAAATAAGTTTGCATGAGGTACACAAGAATACCTTTATCATGTAATAAAGCACATTTTATCATAAGAAGTTCCTTTTGCCCCATCACTTTTGAGGGATATAGAAACACATGCATATGTGTAGAGTTATAGCTAAGAACAGAATTTATCATTAATCCATGAACAGCTGAAAATGGTAAAATCCTTATAGAGTGTAAACTTCTCTGTTTTTTATTATAATCACAAGATTCTGAAATTTGATTAAGCTATTCATTATGAGATGAACTGGCAAGGCACGTAATTTAATGGTACCTCGTATGTTCAGGTTTGCAGAAGTACTTGAGTCTGCAGCAGCTAGTGTCTGTGAAAGTGCCTATTGGTTGTACCTAGTTTAGCAGATAATAAGTGGGAATAAGATTAATTTAGTCACCATTCAAAAGGTAGCTACCATAACCTTCCTTCATTGACAGTGTTAAATAGAGAACAGAGTTCAACGAAAATATGAACATTACTTTTAAAATTAATTAAAAAAAGCATATTTCCTCAAGTAATTTTGTGTCAGGATGACATGAATCATGTATTTATACTTATTGAAGTGAAATGTATTAATTCATTAAGTGCCTCTTATATGAGGTCTGACAGTAAAGTTCTCCAGCTCATCCCAGAAAAAGTACTGCATACCTCATTGCTGAATATTACTACAGTCACCTTTGATATACTCCCCTTGGGAAGTTATACATAGAAACCAGCACCTAGTCCACCTTTAAAAGCAATGTTATAACTCTTTTTCTGGAATGACCGTAAGAGATGTCTTCGTGTAAGGTCAGATAATTAAGTTCACAAACTCATCCTCAAAAAAGTGCTTTAAAGAGTGGAGTAGGTGCTGGCATCAGTGCATCAGTTCATAGCTTCCCAGGGGGAGTACTTCAGAGAGACCATGGTAAAAATCAGCAATGAGCTTGTGCCACTTTTTCTAGGATGAATTACTGAACTTAATTGTCCAACCTCACGTAGCATTAGACACTAATTTATTACTTATTTTGTAAATTCCATAAATTTTTCATACTTTTTGATTTACCTCCATTGCTATTTTTAAAATATATACTCAGAATACAAGGAAGAAAACTGAAAAGTAGCAAAATTTTAGATTAATATTTCTATTTATCTCATGTAACAGTATATAATCCTGAAGAAGTATTAATGACAAATGATTTATCTAAACTATAGGAAGTATAAAGTAATATATAATTTTTCTAAGTATACTCTGATGTGAGGATTTCTTTTTGTGTATTTTATTTTATTTATTTATTTTTCTCATTAAAATTTGTTTTAATGGGCCTCAAAATTCTGTGACAGATTTTTGGTCAAGTTGTTTCCATTAAAAAGTACTGATTTTAAAAACTAATAATTTAAAACTGCCACATAAAAAGAAACAAATAGTCTACAAAACATTCTCCTTTCCTTCTGAAGATTTTATCATGCATTGTTATCATTAACCAATATTTTACTATTAAACTTAAATGGCCAGGGACAACACCTATGGAGGGTTCGAACCCGTCTCTGGCCACACTGCAATAAAAAAGTAGCCTGACTTTGTGGTCAGCTCCAATAGTCCCAGCTACTCGGGAGGCTGAGGCAAGAGAATTGCCTAAGCCCAAGAGCTGGAGGTTATTGTGAGCTGTGATGCCATGACATTCTATGGAGGGTGACAAAGTGAGACTCAGTATAAAAAAAAAAAAAAACTTAAATGGCCAGTTGAAACAGTTCTGAGACTGTTATTCCACCACTGATTAAGACTTGGGTGGTAGGTATTAGAGATAGTATTCGTTTAGCCTTCTGAGCTTTCTGGGCAGACTTGGTGACTTTGCCAGCTCCAGCAGCCTACTTGTCCACTGCTTTGATGATACCCACAGCAACTGTCTGTCTTATGTCACAAACAGTGACATGACCCAGAGAAGGATAGTCTGAGATGCTCTCAACACACATGGGTTTGCCAGGATTGATGATGGCGACATCACCAGATTTCAGGAATTTAGAGCCATTGTCCCGGCTTCTTAGCAGAGTTGTGGTCAATCTTTTCCTTCAGCTCAGCAAACTTGTAGGCAATGTGAGCTGTGTGGCAATCCCGTATAGGAACATAGCCAGCACTAATCTGGCCTGGGTGGTTCAGGATAATCAACTGAGCAGTGAAGCCAGCTGCTTCCATTGGCGGATCATTTTTGCTATCACCAGCAACATGAGTATCTGTGACAGACACATTCTTGACGTTGAAGCCCACATTGTCCCCTGGAAGACCTACACTCAAAGCTTCATGGTGCATTTCAGATTTTAAAATTGAAGTAAAGTAAACATGTTCCAACTGAAGTAAAATCTGTTTACTTTACTTCGGTTGTAACATTAACTGGAGCAAAGGTGACCACCTTGCCAAGTTTGAGAACACCTGTCTCCACTCGGCCCACAGGGACAGTACCAATACCACCAATTTTGTAGACATCCTTCAGGGGTAGATATAAGGGCTTTTCAGTTGGACAGTTGGTGGCAGGATGCAATCCCAGAGCTTCCAGCAGCGTGGTTCCATTGGCATTGCAATGTTTCTGGGTGACTTTTCATCCTTAGAACCTAGGCATGTCAGCACTTGGCTCCAACATGTTGTCACCATTCCAACCAGAAATTGGCATGAATGCTACTGTGTCAGGGTCGTAGCCAATTTTCTTAATGTTACTGCTGACTTCTTTAATGATTTCTTCATCTCTCTTCTGGGGAAGAGAAGATGGTCAGTGGAATCCATTTTGTTAACACCAGCAATTAGTTGCTTCACACCCAGTGTATAAACCAGAAGGGCATGCTCACAGTTCTACCCATTCTTTGTACCAGCTTCGAATTCACCAAAACCAACAGCAACAAGCAGGACAGCACAGTAGGCCTGAGATGTGCCTGTAATCATGTCAGGTCACATAGTCACATAGTATTTGCTGGTCTCAAATTTCCACAAGAAGATATCAATGGTGACACCACCCTCATGCTTAGCTTTGTGTTGTATCCAAGATTCAGGCATACTGTAAGCAGCCTGTTCCCATCTCAGCAGCGTCCTTCTTAAATTTTCAATGGTTCTCTTGTCAATGCCACCACATTTGTAGATTAGATGGCCAGTGGTGGTGGACTTCTTTATGTGTATTTTAGATTTATGAACCACACACATTCAAAACACTGGAAGATCAGTGTCATATTTTCATAAATGTATATACCTGAAGTAAATCATTCCAATTCAGATTTATTAATTGTCTCCTCTGTTAAACAATTGCTTTATTTTGGATGGGCCATTCTCTCTCTTGTCTCTGGATAGGTATGGAATGTGCTGTTTCCTTGGTTCACATGGTTAATTTGTGTTCACACTCCACACTTGAGGTTTCAGCTTAGCTTTCCCTCATACCTTTAGAGCATATATATGTGCACACATGTACTGATTTCAAGCCAGAGATGAGTGTACCTTCCAGTTCCCAAATGCAATTTGAATCTCATCATATTATAGTATTATTTTCTTTTTATCATTCTTCTCTCCTGGTAGCTTCTATGCTGTATGATATCAGACACTGTGCCTTGCTTTTGTATCTCTACAGCCTTGACCACTGCAGATCCACAGGACATTGTGTTGACTGTTGTTGCAAATGCCTTCAGGGTAGTCTGACCATGGCTGCACAGTTCTTGGGACTTAATAAATCAATCAGCAAATGTTCATCAAAGGAAAAGTCATATTCTCTCTGAAAGTCAAGATTCTTGCCCTTGTGGAATTTATAAAGGAATAAGGAAAAATCTTATCATCAGAAATAACTTTGAGTTATTATGACACAAGTGTGGTATAATTATAAACAGAATTTTGCAAGCACTCATAGAAAAGTGATATCTCTTTCAGGCAGGGTGATAAAAGGGGCATCATGAAGGAGGTTATCTAAAATGCCAGGTATTTTTTTTTTTTTTTGCATCATGATTAACTCTGACCATTAACTATGAGGGTAAAACCAATGATTATTTTATGGTTATTAATATTTTCAGCTTATTTTCTGATAATATTAACACAGCAAATGTTTATTTACTTAAAAATCATCTGCTGATAGATGGCTTTTTAAAATAGAAGAGACTTAAGAATGTGGCATACTGTTATATACACATGTGCTATTCTTGTTTACCTAGTGCATAAAATTTCTTTCTTTCTTTTTTTTTTTTTTTGCAGTTTTTGGCCAGGGCTGGGTTTGAATCCACCACCTCCAGCATATGGGGCTGGCACCCTACCCCTTTAAGCCACAGGCGTCACCCCACAAAATTTCTTAAGCACAGCATGTAAATCTAATCTATATTATTGTGAGTGCACAGGAAATGCTTTTTTTCTGTTTAGTATTAAGGTCCATACAAAACTAATTGGTTTGATAGTAAAGATGGAAATAATGTCGTGTCTAGATTTGAAGCATCCTAACAAACTACAAGTTTCGCCTAAACAATATTCTTTCATCTGTGACCAAGGAGGCCAAATCATAGTTAGTTTTCAAGTAGGCTAATATTTTTTCAAGATACTATTGAAATCTGAAATTATAACCTCCCTATAGTCTGTAATGTAAAATGATCACTTTTATTCCTTCCTTATTTAATTTAAATATTAGGTTAAAGGTATGAGTCTTGGAATAAGTGAGAACTTGGATTCAAATACAAGTGCCTCACTCCTTTTGACATGATGGGCTTATGCCTCTACTGAAAATTAACAAGGAAATATCAACTAACAGTTTGTATGAGAATTAAAGAATTTAAGAGTCCATGAATCTGCTTATCACAGTGCCTACCACATTAACTCATCCAATGACAACCTGTGTTTATTTCAGTGTTAAAGAAAGGTGACTCATAACTCAGTCTGAAGCAGCTACTGAGGAAAGTTTATTGCTGTTCCGACGGTCTCAATGTCGAAATGTGTTGACTGAATTTTTTACTTGATTTGTCAAACATAATTTTTAACTTAACTCTCTGCTTAACACTTCACTCTCTACTCACTAGTAAAAAAAAAAAAGAATATTGGTATGTAAGATTACATCATCTATTGTTCAGTTTAATTTCAGAATGCTAAAAATGTTGAGGAAAAGGAGAGTCCAAAAGGTGACCTAGAGTAATTCCATTTTTGTTTTAACCAGACATATAAACAAACATCTAAGTTTCTTTTAATGATGTTTATTACAGGCTGCAAGTGTTCCACCTAAATTTTTATGTTGAAATTCTAACTCTTATCTCTCAGCATATGAATATATGTAGAGATAAGAACAATAAAGAGGTAATTAAAAGAAAATTAGGCCATATGAGTGAACCATCATTTAACATGACTCATGTCTCATATATGAGGAAATTGGGATACAGGCAATATAGACTAAGAGATGATTATATGAAGACCCAACAAGAAGGCAGCCCTCTGCAAGCCAGAGAGACCTCAGAAGAAATTGCCAACAATTTGATCTTAGACATCTAGCCTCCAGAACTGTGAGGAAATAAATTCCTGCTAAGTCACCTTGTCAGCGGTATTTTGTTGTGGTTGCCCTAGCAAAATAACGTAATATTCAAAGGCAGGGTCCAGTGAATTATTTTTAGAGGAAGACATGTAGGTTGAGTTGGCACTAGTTATATACAGAATTCCTCCATTTATTTCCTTAAGGGAAAAAAAAGAAATCGAAAATCTTGTTGTGTCTTTAATGCTATTATGTTCTGAGGTTTTAAAAGCATTAAGACCTATACTGATTTTGAAAGTCTCAGAGTCTAGGAGTGCATACTACAACCTAAATAAGAAATTTAGTAATACTAATTTTTCTAATAAATACCTACTAAAATTCCACATAAATTTTATTAGCTTCTTATTCCAAAGGAAATCTAGTTAGTGAAAGAAAGCACACACAAACACACAGACCTGCACGTATAATTGTCTGCTTCCCTTTACCATTTTAAACCTCTTTCAATATCCATGCCTACCATGCTTAGTAAAAGTCTTTTTTTCTTAAAGGCAAAAAGAGAAGTACTCAGTAAGTTTCCTCAGCTTCTTTCATATCTACTTGCAGAATTAATTGGTTTCGTTGGAGTATGGTGGTTAAGAATATGAACTCTAAAATGATTCCCTAAGTTCAAATTTTGGCTGTGTGTTTTAGTAATTTTATAACTTCCACCAATATTAAGCTATCTATGTCTCAATTTCCTCATCCATTAAATAAGGAATACTAATACCTCCCACAGCATATTAGGTGCATAGACCAGTGCCACCCATCCCCCAGCACTTGTGTGTATGTATTCAATTAATGTTGGCTGTTACCTTTGTGTGTATTTATTTTTACCTCTTCTACTTTTTTTAGCTTCCTTTTAAATCTAAACCTTATACTTATTCTGTTGAACTCATTGCCTACTTTTCCAAAATTTCTTACCCTACATGTTTTCTACATTTTTTTCCCCTCTGTGCCCAGTAGCTCTCTTAAAGCTACATACAGACTCACTTCTCCTCCATATTAAAAATAAAAACATAAACAAATCTGTCTCTTTTTTTGCTACCCCATCTTCTCTACTTTTCTGGTTATTACCCAACTTTTTGAGCCAGTAATCTGTACTCACTGATTCTCTTTATTCCTTAAACCATTGGAGTCTGTCATGTGGTTCCTCATTGTTTGGATAATAGACTCAGATGGATCTGCTTGACAAAGGCAATGACCTCATTTCTGTGTTGACCTCTCTCTGCTTCTGAAAGTCCATTCTTCCCTAGAATTCCTTTTACCCAAGTTTTTCCATGGCACCTGGTTCTCCTCATAGTTCTCCTTCTACTCTTATAAATGTCTTTGCTATATCTTGACATGATGGCATTTCTTCCCTAAGAAGTAGCAGTATTGTGTGTATGACTATATTTTATTCACCAAAATTGAATTGCAGTGATTATTTGGTTTTGGCAGATTGATATTTGGATATGAAAAAAGTGTTTTATAAAAACTAGTGAGTTAGAATGTTATTTAGTATATCCCTACAGTTTAGGCCACTCTTTCAGACATAATAGGTGGACAAGAAAAATTTGGCGCAAGGAATAGTTTGATTTATTCTTTCCTGTGACCTTTATATCTTACAATCTTTAGGGCAAGGGGATATGTCCTATAACAAAAGGGAATAAATAGTTCAGTGAGGGATGTCTGGAACTACTAGTTAAATAAAAATCTAACTACAGTTTTTATACAGTGTTACTAAAATTATTTTTAAAAAATCCAAATCTCATATACATGAAAATAAATTTCTTCTTTTTTAAATCAGAAATGACAATACCTGTCTAATTTGAAAAGTCAAAATTGTAAAGAAAGGAACAACTTTATTTTGTAAGGAGAAAGAATACAACTATTTACCTTCATGTGATTGCATGCCTTACAACCTTGTTAGAGAATCTGTTGGAAGGCAATAATTAACAGAGTGGTTGTTTTTGTAAAGTATGCTAAAGCTTAGGCTTTAAATGTAACATTTGTGAATCAATGGGCAGAGTTTAACGGCAGGATTAACAAGAAACGTATCTCATTTTTAAAACATATAACTTTGAAACCAATGAATTGAAGATATTTTTCCTGCTAATAACAAAAGGAAAACACATGTCGTATTCTTATTTATTTAGCCTACAACTTAATTATGATGTAATTACTTGCTATGGGAAATAAATTGTATTCCTATACTTTTACCTGATATAAATTAGCTATTCTATATCCAGAAAAATTTTTACTTGTGAACTCTGGGATAACACCCACCCCAAAATGTTCCAACGCTGGCTATTGTATATATGAAAATAAATCCTTGCTTTTAAGCTTAATGGCGTTTTCCTATCAAAAGTCCTTTAAATTTATTGTATTAATTCTAAATTTCCTTGTTATATTTGCCACATCGTAAAAAATGTTCTTATAAAAAGGAGTAGGGGGTGCCAAAAGGAAGAGAGAAGAGATGATGTGATGATAAAACTAGATTGGAATTAGCTGTCCACAAGCCAAGTAATGGCATCAGCCTCTAGAAGCTGAAATATAAATAGTGAACTCTTTGAGTATCTCTAAGGAAGTAGCTCTGCTCACATCTTGACTGGGGGAGTGATTTTGAACATCTGATATCTAGAATTGTGAGATAATAAGTGTATTACTTAAAGCCACTAAGTAATTAATTACAGCAGAAGTAGGAAATAAATACAGATTTTGTTGCCTAAAAGTGAGATGCTGCTATAACAAACACCTAAAAATGAAAAAAGTGGCTTTTAAATTGGGTAATGGATAGAGGCTGGAAGAATTTTTAGGGCAGTGGTTTAAAAAGCCTGGATTGCCTTTAATAAATTCTTATTAGATACATCGATAATAATGACTACTGATGAGAACAGAGAAAACCTGTATTACCTTAGAGAATGTTTTAAATCATAAATAAACTTGTTAGAAATATGGACTTTAAGAATGCTGCAGATTAGTTCTCAAAAGGAAATGAACAGATTATTGAACACCGAAAGAAGAGATTCTTAAATCGTGTTGGTAGAAAATGTAGCTAAATTGTTTTCTACAGTCATATGGAAAGCAGTGCGTGTAAGCACTGAACTTTGGTGTTTAACTTTAGATGTTTTTAAGCAAGGTGCTGAAGGATGTGTTCTGGTTTTCTTCCCTTTGCTTATGGTAAAACATAAAAGTAATGAAATAAATCAAGGGAAGAACTGTAAAGCAAAAAGGAACCAGGACTTGATGTTTTGAGAAATTTTGATGAAAAAAATTAAAGTTTCACTGTTAGGAAAGTATATTCTTGAGGGAGGGGTATGGTTGGAGAACGTTGCCTTAGTGCCTCAGAAGGAGGAAAAACTAAAAGTATTCAGTCGCACAGAGGGTTCTTTGAAGTAATCCGTTGTGTAAGTATAAGAATCTTTTCTACCATTTTAGCAGAACCTAAAAACAGAGATGGAATTATATAGGAAATATCTGTGGAGTAGGCTTTTGTCTCTTGGAGCAAATCCCATGACATACAAGAAGACCCACAAAGTTCTCGACAATATTATAACAATGGAAAGATTGCCAAATTGAACTTTAAGGAACCGAGGAGGCAATGAAAGAAGGCTGTTAAAGACTCCCTAATTTCAATAGATAGGAAAAGATTGGTAATACTATTTATCTCCAAACACGTGAAAATGGAAGAATGATTCAGAGGGTAGAGTTGAAGGTATAGAAGGCAGAACTTGGAGTCACAGAGGATTTTTCTTGAAAATGAATGGCATTTACTGTGCTGGATTTCAGAATTGCTTGGAACTTGTGACTCATTTTAGCATTATTCTTTCTCCCTTTTTGAATAGGAATGTCTATAACCAGCATCCCATACTTGTAGCACATTGTATTCTGGGAAGAGATAACTTATTTTTTATTTTCACAGGCCCACAGATGGAAAGGAATTTTTGACCAAAATACATCATGCCTAAAATTTTAAACATAGTTGATATAGATTACTTATATGATGAAATTACATATTTTTGAGTTTATAATATTTAGAACAGATTGTTTTTCTACTCACCCTCTACTTGTCTTTCAGGTTTTACCTTAGGAATCAGCTCCTCTCGGGAGCCTTTAGTCTGGATTAGGTGGTACTGTGTGTGCTCCCAGAACCCTGACACAACCACCATAGGGCCTTATGGTACTAGCAGAACCATCACAAGACACAGGTGTCCCCAAAGTTGCTCCATCAGTCGCCATACATAAAGGTGCCTAAAACATAGCGAATATTTTATAAGTATTTTGTAAAATTTGGTAAGGAATATTTTGTAAATAAAGGTACATTTAGCTATAGTTTCTAATTTTCCCTATGCATGGCAACTTTAGGGGTGACTTTTTTATTTTTATTTTATTTTTTTTTTTGAGAGTCTTACTCTGTCACCCAGGCTACAGGGCTTTGATGTCACCATAGTTCATACCAACCTCAAACTCTTGGGCTGAAACAATCATCCTGCCTTAGCCTCCTAAGTAGCTAGGACTTTAGGTGTGTGTCAGCACACCTGGCTAGTTTTTTTGTTTGTTTGTTTGTTTGTTTGTTTGTTTTTCTATTTTTAGTAGAGATGTGGATCTCATTCTTGCTCAGGCTGATCTTGAACTCATAAGTTCAAGTACGCCTTCTGCCTTAACCTCCCAGAGTGCTAGGATTATAGGCATGAGCCACTGCCCCTGGCCTAACAGGGACTTTTGGGGTGCCCTGTATATACATATTGAGTACATATAATCGCCAGGCACATTTCAAAGAGTTTTGTGCAAATTAAATCATTCAGTCTTCACAGCAATTTTTTGAAGTGGGTGTCATAAAACAGATTTTTGGGCTTGAGTTGATGCTGTAAATGGGTTGAGACTTTTGGAGACCTTAGTATGGAATAAATTTATTTTGCATGTAGAAAGGATATAAATCTTTGAGAGTCAGAGGCAACTTTGTTAGGTGAAATAATAGCTCCCCAGTGTGTCCATATCCCCACCCTATTCCTGAACTTGTGAATTTGTTACCTTACATGATACTACATAAAATAAAAGGATGTTGCTGATGTCTTAAGGTTTTTGAGATGGGAAGTTTTTCCTGGATTATCTGGTTGAGCCCATTGTAAACATGAGTCCTTATAAGACAGAGGCAGAAGAATTAGAAAAGATTTAATTTAAGAATGGCAACAGATGTTGAAGTGATCCACTTGGGAAGATGGAGAAAGAAGTTAAGGAGGGTACATGTTTCCTAGAAGCTGAAGAAGGCAAGAAAACAGATTGTCTCTAGCATTGCCCAAAGAAATGCAGGTTGCTTTTACTTTATTTTTGGTTGGGTGATACAAATATTGGACTTCTGAACTGTATAACTGTAAGATAATACATTTGTGTTGTTTTAAAATAAAAAAAAATAGGATAGGCTTACACTAATTCCTTGCATTGTCCTGTGATTAGTGATGTTGAGCAGTTTGTTTTTTTTTTTCATATGATTGTGGGCCATTTGTCTATCTTCTTTTGAAAAACTTCTGTTCATATCTTTTGTCTACTTGTTTTTTAATAGGGTTATTATTATTATTATTATTGTTTCCACCACTGATTTATTTGAGCTCTTTGTCGATTCTGTTTTTTGGGTGTATAGTTTGTGAATATTTTCTCTCATTCTTTAAGTTGTCTCTACTTTTTTGATTATTTCCTTTGCTATGTAAAAGCTTTATAATTTGTCATTTATTTATATTTGTTGTTGCGATATGTGCCTCTGAAATATTAGTTATAAATTCTTTGATGAGGCCTATGTTCATAAGAGTTTTTCCTATGTTTTCTTCTAGAATTCTTATGGCTTAATGACTTACATTTAAGTCTTTAATTCATATTCAGTGAATTTTATACAAGGTGAGAGATGGGGTACTGTTTCATTCCTCTATGTGTGCATATCCAATTATCCTTGTACCATTTAATGAATAGAACAATCCTTTACCCAATATATACTTATATCTACTTTTTCAAAGAGCGGTGGGTCATAGCTACATGATTTTATTTCTTGGTTCTCTATTTTGTTTCATTAGTCCATATCTCCACTATTATACCAGTACCATGCCATTTTGGTTATGATACCATTGTACACATAATATAATTTGATGTTAGGTAATGTGATGCCTTCAGATTTGTTATTTTTGCTTAAGGCTGCTTTGGCTATTTGGACTCTTTTTTGATTATGAATGAAATTTAGGATTATTTATTGTAGGTTGGTAAAATGTAATGTTGGTATTTTCAAGGGCGTTGCATTAAGTCTATAAATCATTTGGGACATGTGGACATCTTAATGATGTTGGCTATATCAATTCATGAGCATGGGATGTTTTTCCATTTGTTTGTGTTATCTACAATTTCTTTTCATCAGTGTGTTACAATTGTCCTTTTAGAGATCTTTCTACAAGGTTGAGTATATTCTTAGGTATTTATTTTCTTTGTAGTTCTTGTAAATAGTATTGAGTTGTTGATTTGACTCTCAGTTTAACTGTTATTACTATGTAGAAATTCTACTGATTTGTGTATATTGATTTTGTAATCTGAGACTTTAATGAATTTATTAATTAATTCTAGGAGTCTTTTAGTGCTGTCTTTAGGGCTTTCTATAATAGATGTAAGATCATATGGTCAGCAAACGGGGATAATTTAACTTCTTTCCCTGTTTGGATGACCTTTGTTTCCTTCTCTTGTCTGATTACTCTGGCTAGGATGTCCAGTACTACATTGAATAGAAGTGTGGAGAGTGGGCACCTTTGTCTTGTTCCAGGTTTTAGGGGGAGTGCTCTCAACTTTTTTCCATTCACTATAATGTTGGCTGTGTATTTGTCATATAAGGCTTTTATAATGTTGAGATATGTTCCTTCTGGGCCTTGTTTATTAAAAGTTTTTGTCACAAGTGGGTGCTGTATTTTATCAAATATTTTTCTGCTCATCATACAGTCCTTGGTTTTGCTTCTATCTGTGTGGCGAATCACATTTATTCATTTGTATATGTTGAACAATCCTTGTATGCCTGGGATGAAACCCACTTGGTCATGATGAACTATCTTTTTTAATATGCTCTTGAACTTAGTTTGCTAATGTCTTGTTGATAATTTTTTCATTTATATTCATAAGGGATGTGAGTCTATAGTTTTCTTTTATGTTGTGGTCTTTTCTGGCTTTGGTATCAAGGTGATATAGGTTCATAGGATGGAAGGATTAGGGAGTATTTTCTCCTTCTTGTTGTCATAGAGTGATTTCTATAGGATAGGTGCTATTTCTTTTTTGCAGGTCTGATATAATTTAGTTGTGAATCTGTCTGGTGTGGGGATTTTTCAGTGGGGTGGTAAGACCATTCATGTTCAGTGTTAATATTGATATGTTGGGTACTATTCTGTTCATCATGGTGGATGATAATTTGCTGTCCCTCTTTACTCTTGTTTTATAAGAGCTGTGAGCTTTAACTTTTAGATATTTCTATGTTGGTTAGTATCTACAGTGCTGTTTCACATACACTATACCTTAGAACATTTTCTCTAGGCAATTGATGGTCATGCTCACTTGAGAACTACCCCATCCAAATCCACAGGCAGCAGTTTTATGGCCAATATGGCTTGAACATAGCCCCACCCATGCCTTCCAGTGGTAGTGACTGACATCTCCAGTCACCTTAGGGCTGCCCTGCTGAAGCCCATGGGCAGCAGTGGCTGTTAGCCCGGTATTGTATGAGAACAGCCCCACCCACATTGACAAGAAGTAGTGATTATTGGCCTCCATGGGTTGCCTAGTGGCAGTGGGCGTAGAAACCCTGACTTATGGGATTCATAAGAGTGTCAGCTTTCCCCATTCCCTCCATCTGGCAGGGGTGATGGGGTGGCAATAGCAGTGGATCTGACCCATGTGTAGAGGTAGTGCTCTGGGTCTAGGATTTAAAAATAGTGCCAGCCAAAGCACCCAGTGGGTCACCTCTGTGTCCTCTTTCCAGAGAAATGCTGCTGCAGTCTCCAGACAGCACCCCTGTATCTATTTTGTGGCCTTTTGCACTGGAGGATCCATCTTGCAGCTTGGATAATAATGATTGTGGGGAAAGTATGGAACTCTGGAATTGTGAGGTCATCTTCCTTAGGTACCACCAAGCCACAGAAAAGGTCATCTCTCTTCCCTCTTCTTCACTTTGGGTGTCTCCTGTTGCCACTTTTTTGATTCACAATTCTCTCTCTTAGATAATAAATCTGAATGTGGATATCCACTCACCACCTTCAGTCTTCTCCCTGGGAGTGGTGTGTGCAGGCTGCTTCTAGCCCACCATGTTAATCCCTCTCTCCTCTAGATTATTTTCTTAGGCTATTTTATGTGTCCTGATTAAACTCTTCTAGTCTCTTCTTGAACAAAATACTTTTAGCTGTCATTGTTGCCGAGGTGTCCAACCTTTCTTTTTCCTCTATTACACACTGGAAGAAGAGTTGTTTTGGCTCACACATTAAATACACAAACACTAATGAAACTTGATTAGAAGAAAAAAATCCATACATACTTATTGTGATGTCTGACACCAAAGATAAGCAAAAATAGTCCTCACAAAAATCAGCATGCAGCCCATAGCTCACATGTTGGACACACCTGATTTTGAGTCAGTTAAAAAGAGAGGGAATACTATCTATCTCAATATTCAATGTTAACTTTTGAGTAACCCACCTATTTTAAGCATGCTACTACTTACCTTAACTATAACTTTGGTTCCTTAATTCAGAGAACATGTATTTTACTTATTTTACTCACCATGGAATAAACAACCAATATTCTGTTTATAGGAGCCTCTGAAGAGTCTAGCCTTATGAAGTATACTGAAGATCTAGGGATCTTACTGTCCCCTAAATAGACCTCTGATGAATCTGTCTACTTTTAATAGCTATTCACCCTATGGATATCCATTGCTATCAATTTATCAGATTTGAGCAAGTGAGTTTCCTCACTTCTGTCTTACCACTTAGAGTTACGAGGATAGCGAATCACTAAGTACTTGAACACATTTTTTATCTACCTTCTACCAGCTATATCTTTTCCAATTTTCTTTGTGTTTTGGGCTTTTTAACTTAAAAGATTCCTTTAATATAATTTTAGTAATTTTTTAGTGAAGTTTCAAGAGGGAGTGGATATAAATTAATGTACTCAGTTTGACATTTAAAATTTTAGGTTCTTTTGGATATATTAAATATAAATTTGATGCTTATTATTTTTCTATTTATACAGTATGCATTTTTCCATTTAAGCCTGTACTTGTTTAGGTGGTATTATTAATTCCCATGGAGAAGCCTTCTTAGAAAGCGTTGCCAAAGTCTATGTCATTTCTCAAGTTTAGAGCCCAGACTCAAATCTAGAGCTAATCCAATAATGTTAAACAAATTCTATCTTTTATTTCTTTTCTTTCTTTTTCTTTTTTTTTTTTTTTTGAGACAGAGTCTCAAGCTGTCGCCCTTGGAAGAGTGCAGTGGCGTCACAGTTCACAGCAGCCTCAAAGTCTGGGCTTAAGTTATTCTCTTGCCTCAGCCTCCCAAGTAGCTGGGACTAAAGGCACCCGCCACAAAGCCCGGCCATTTCGTTGTTGTTGTTGTTGTTGCAGTTGTCACTGTTGCTTTTAACAGGCCCGGGTAGGGTTTGAACCTGCCAGCCTCAGTGTATGTGGCTGGTGTCCTACCGACTGAGCATACGGGCGCTGCCGTATCCTTTATTTCTAAGACAAATTTATTTTAAGATGTTCTTATAGCCTCTAAAAAATTAAGTACAAATCAAATATTTTAATTTTCTAGTTGTTAAATTTTGTCCTATTCACCATGATTATAGAAGGATATGAATATGAGAGTCTATGTGAGTCTTACATTTTATAAGACATGGAAAATTTAAAACACTTATTGAGACAAAAATTCCTTAATCTTCTGACCACTTTTCCTAAACTTATTTAGTGATGTTACAACTGATGATATAGGAATGATGTTACAACTGATGATAAAAAGGAATCCCATGCTACCTTGGCAAAAAATTATTTAACCTGTTAAAAAAATGTCAGTAAATGTAATAATTATATATTCCCATATCTCTAGATTACCTAGCACATAGTAGCTACTTTATGGTTAGTTATTGATTGTCAGGTGACAAGTGAAAATGAAATCCTAGAACATGATTAGTTTTCTTTTCACCTTGCATTTAATTTCATATTCTATCTATCAGTAGATTTTCTTTCTTTCTGTTTTTAACTCTAATTTCTCATTAGTTAATTCCAGAACTATTGTAATATCCTCCTAAATGGTCTTCCCTCCACTTGCTGTTAACCCCACCTAATACTACACATAGCTATGTGGGTTGTAGAGCTGTAGACCCAATAAAATTGTGTGATTATTAACATGATATAAAAAATAACACTGTAGTTTATAAAATGATTGCCTTACTGTCTTACTTAAAAATTTCTCAAATCCCTTTAAAAGACAGATAATGGATACTAATGTTTACTAATGAAGAAACGTATTCTCAGACATTAAATTTCCACAGCCATATCTATGACTTGTAAATGACAAAGCAAACACTTGAATGCAGATATCCTGATATTCAGTTTTCTAAATGATACACCCCCAAACATTCCTATTCTAGGTTCTTAGGAGTCCTGTTCCCAAAAACTTCAACCAAAGATATCTCTTTACCTGGAATTCAGAGCTCTTCATAGCAGTCTATCCTTCCTTTCTCATTCCTTATTCTTTTAATTATCATTAATTTCACATCAATAGCTTTAATATACAATTTTCATTTCTGGATTTTTAATTTTCTGCTGTGAGATAACATCTCTGACAAATTCATCTTTACTATTTTTCCTTGTATAGATGCTGATCAGTTTCACAGATCCCTTTGTGATTGTTTCCATATTTCATAGTTTTTGGAAACTTTGACTGTTTTTGGATACTTTGACTGTATTTCTGAAATTCAAAGAGGCCAGGTAAAAATGTTATAACAAATATATTGACATATCAAAAATTTAGAAGCAAGATTGCAGCCAATTTGAAAAATAAAGAAAAGTTATGTTTTATTTAATTTTTGAAAGCTATTTTGATGGAGGCTCTGTAAACAGCAGTTCAGAAGACCAAATAATTTATAGATATAAAATGGTTAAAAAATTGGAATTGATTATAACCCTTTAAGGAGCAAAATGTCATTTAATCATAGCTAGTGTGAGTCATGTTATATAAAAAAATCACTATGTCTTCATTATTAAATTTATTCTGATTTTTTCCCTTAATTTTAGATACAATTTCAAAAAAATGGTGTCAAGTAACAAAAGCAATACATAAAAAATATACATATATATTTGAGCCTAAATATTTCAATATTCAAGGCCAGCCAGAAGAAGTCTGATTTGATTCTTTAGTTTTCATGTATGTTGTTTATCTCATTAAAAATCTTATGAATTCCTGTTGTATTATACTATTGTACAATAGTATTGTACTATACTTCTTGGTAAAGGAGACCTGAAAAAGAACACAGGAAAAATGTTAACTTTAAGAACCTTAAGTATTATATACTACAGGAAAGTAAAACAAATTCATAAACAATTATAAAATAAGGCAAAATGTAATTAATGTCCTAAAGGAGCTATAAAGCATAGATGTGAGAGAAAGGAGAAATCATTTTCAGTTTGAGAAGTGAGCAAAGATATAAGGTTAGAGCTGAATTGTTCTAAAGAAAGTGAAATGAGCTGTGTAACTGGATAAAGAGTTATGTGTGAGGGGAAATGGAACACTTAGATTCTGAAAGGTATTCAAACTAAATTCATGGAGTTTTCAAATGTTTTCCAGTAGGGCAAACAAAGATGCTATAGTCTATAGAGCAGAAAAATTATATAAAGACAACAGAATTTAGAAAATAAATCTAAGAATACCATGCAAGGTATAGGAGAGGAGAGTATACATTATTGGCATTCTAGCTTGCAGCCTTAGCAAATCCAGGTTTCCATTCATTTACCAACTGCTCTTTAGGTAAAATTTGTTTTTGCTAGGGTGGATAAAACCTAAATGGTTTGACTCTCTTCTTTAATGTCTCTGGCTGTGCAATATCTTATAGGTATGTGTGAAAGATGGTATCAAGACTAAAGTGATCATAAGTAAAAACCTAAATACTCACATGGCACACAATAATAACAACAATGATGAATACCACTCAGCAAGACACCACCACACATTGGCACAAACACAGCTATAAGACACTGACGTACCAAGGTTAGGAAACCTTAGTGAATTGTTGGTACAATGCTGCCAGCCTAAGGGCACCCTGGCAAGTTCACGAACTTAGGTGTCAGACCTAGTATGATGGGAGCTTTGATGGTCATTCCAAAAGAAGAGAGCCAAAATTGATTTGAAGGGTGGACTAGGTGCTGGTGTCAGTACATACCTTCTCAAGGGGAATACTTTGAAGTTGACCGTAGTGATATTCAGCAATAAAGTATGTAGCACTTTTTCTAGGATGAGACGGGGATCTTATTGTCAGACTTCCCATGTAGCTTTTCTAATTTATTAACTAGGCGGATTCTCTTATGTGTATATTCAGTTAATATTTATTGCTTACTCTCATTCTTATAACAGCAAGGACAATAGTAGTGTTGTTCTTTCATTGACTAGGAAGCAGATGTTATCTAGGATCAATGCATGTCAAGGCACTTTTTCCTATGTAATCCTTCATTTTAAATATATCTTTTATCTCAGAATCCAAATTTCTGCTGAAATTGTGATAACAAATATGTTCTGTATTGTGCATTTGAATAATATACTTTTAAGAAACATTTGTCTTAATAGAAGGGAAAAGAAGTAGAGATTTGTCATATAAAGGAGAGGATGTGCTAGCTTTATCTGAAGCATTGTTTTTGGCATGGGTTAATTTTCCGATGGTAAAAGACAAAGTTTCAAACCATTTATTGTTTTTATACTTTATCATCTGAAAGCCAACTTTCTCATCAGAATACCACCTACAAGATTCCTTACCAACTGACAGGAAAATTCAACTTTTTAAGAAAACTTCTTTAAGTAGTCTGAGTATTAAAGACAAGGTTTTGAAATAGAGTGTACTATAAGTTTTTTTTTTTTTAAAGGCAATCCTTGCAAATATTGTTAGTTTTTAAATTTGGGGTTAATATGAGGGTATATACATTTAGGTAAATATTGTTTTTGTTTTATTTTTTCTTTTTTGTAGTTTTTGCAGTTTTTTGGCTGGGGCTGGGTTTGAACCTGCCACCTCCGGCATAATGCCGGTGCCCTACTCCTTTGAGCCACAGGCACTGCCCTAAATATTGGTTTCTTGATTACATCAAGATGCCTAAGTAAATGTTGCAAATTTCTGTGTATGACAGTGTTATATAACTATCATCCTTATCTTTCTACTTAAGTAATAAAAATTATGGTAACAGTCATATGCTGAGAGACACCGCCTATTTTATGTTTGTATGAGTCTCCTACTTTTTGGTTTATAACTGACCTACATAAGATAGAGGAGTTTCAGTCATGGTCATGAGCTAACATATTAAGATTTTCTTTATAGGTATCTCATCTAAAATCGAGACTCCTTTTGACCTATCTCAGTATGCTTGGAGGCAATTATTTTTTGTGTGTGTGTGTGTGTGTGCATTCACATGTGCAGTAAGTGGATTATCCTAAACGGTTTTTAATTCATTGACATTGTCATATGGAACAAATAAGGCCGAGAATGAGAGTATAAAATGGGACTTTCTAACTTAATAGAAGTCTATGTTTAAGATTTAGATTACCAGCAGGCAAGATGGTAGAAAACTCATGCTTTCTGGTAAATTACATAGAAAATTTAAAAAACATATTCTTAGAAGGAGAACACCCCATAATTTCCCATGAAAATCCATAAAACATTTTACAATCTTGTTGCCTACATGCTATACACAATGTTTTGCTTAGTAGGGAATACGCTATCACATGTACCCAACCTACATGTAAGATTGTTTTCTTAGGGCAGGCCACATGTAGCATTAAGATGGAAATACATTTTCACTTAGTTCTCATGAGACTCTGCAATAATGGACACATTTTCTATGTTCTAGTTAAAGAAAATGGGTACAAGTAGCCACTGAAGTAATTTATGGAAAAGACTTGTCCATAGTCTATTGGTGAGACTTGAAATCATTAAGACATTTATGAAAGTATTTAATTATTTATCAGAAGATTGACTTGGTGGAGTACAAATGTTGTCCAGTTACAAACTTATGGCTATTTCATTATTTCTTTAGTGTCTAAGTTGGAGAAAAATGCTGGAATAGATATACATTTGAATGCATTTTGCAATGTGAATTCTAAACCCATTTTTCTTTAAAATAGAGTTCCTCCTGAAATGATTAAATATAAATGAATCTTCAGTTACCACATTTCCATTCTATTTTAGGTATCAAAGGAGAAAGAAATGTTTGACAACTTACTTCAACTTTCTGTGAATAAAAATAATGTCCAAGAAAAATATTTGCATTTCAAAATTGTCAAATTATGTCATAGCATGGCCTTCCCTTAGAATAATATATGTAAACAAATTTCCCTGCTATTCTCATATAGTACAATAGCAGTTTAAATGATTACTCAGATTCCGATTCTAAAGCTCTGTAGTAAAGACACAAATTGTTGATGCCTATCAGATAGCCTTGATTAGGTTGTTTAAATCTAAAAGTGATTACTTTTTAAGGTTTACATTTGCTGTGTGGAAATTATGGCAGAATGAAACAATACATTGTTGCATTTTACTGTATCAGGGAGATTAATCTTTCTAAAGAAAGGGCATTCAAGATTATCAGAATTTATTTTTTGTATAATTTTCTTTTCTTTTTCTTTTTTTGAGGCAGAATCTCACTCTGTTACCTGGGGTAGAGTGCCTCTGTCATTCTAGCTCATAGCAACCTCAACCTTTTGGGCTCAAGCATGTCTCTTGCCTCAGCCTCCCCAGAAGCTAGAACCACAGGCGCCTGCCAAAATGTGTTGCTATTTTTTATTTATTTATTTTTTTTTAGCAGAAACGGGATCTCATTCTTGCTCAGGCTGATCTCAAATTCCTGAGCTCAAGAAATCTACCATGGCAGCGTTCCAGAGTGTTAGGATTATAGGTATGAGCTGAGGCTCCTTGGCCTTTTATGTTTTTCTGTTTCTTTATTTTTATTTTATTTTATTTATTTATTTTTTAAAGCCAACATATAGTGATGTGATGTTGAATTACCAGGGAAATATGTCACAAAGCATTTAAGAATTTTGAATTTATTCTGCAATGTATTTAGGCATAGAGATGAATACAATGACATATTACTTTTGGCTCGGTGCCAATAGCCCAGTGGTTATGGCACCAGTCACATACACTAAGGGTGGTGGGTTCGAACCCAGCCTGGGCCAGCTAAACAATTGCAATCAAAAAATAGCCAGATGTTGTGGTGGGCTCCTGTAATCCCAGCTACTTGGAAGGCTGAAGCAAGAGAATTGCTTAAGCCCAAGAGTTTGAGGTTGCTGTGAGCTGTGATGTCATAGCACTCTACGAAGGGCAACATAGTGAGACTCTGTCTCAAAAAAAAAAAAAAAATGACATATTACTTGGACAAAGTATGGATTCATTTGTCTATTTCTAAAAATTGACTTCTTATATTATGGTAAAAAATTATTAACTTAAATGGGAGTTTAAAATGAAAACTGGTTTTATTATTTTGCATTAAGTATCATCAGAATTATATAATATGTAATAGATGCTTTTATAATTTTAAGAGCATTTTTAATGATATCTTTTCTTTGTTATTTTAAGTTTTTCTTTTTATGGGTGTAGATTTAGAAAGAATAGTTGAAGAGGCAAATCTCTGTAAGACCATTTATTTTCAATTTATAACTATTTTTTCCCTCTAGATAGATAGTGTAAGCATGTTTCATTTTTATTGTGCTTTGCTTTATTGCACTTCACAGATATTGTGGTTTTTACAAGTTGAAGGTTTGTATCCAGCAAGTCTGTTTTTCCAACAGAATGTGCTCACTTCATGTCTCTGTGTCACATGTTAGTAATTCTCACAGTATTTCAACTTTTTAATTATTACGTCTTTTACTGTCGTCTGTTGATGAGGGATCTTTAATGTTACTATGGTTTAATTGTTTGGGATGCTTACTCTACTGACCAGCCATTCCCTATCAGCTCTATACGTCTGCTCTGGCCTCCCTATTCTGCAAGACACACAATTGAAATTTGTCCGATTAATAACACTATAGTGGCGCTTAAGTGTTGGAGTCAAAGAATAATTTACACATCTCTCTTTAAATCAAAAGCTGAAATGATTAAGCTTAGTGAGGAAGGCATGTTGAAAACTAAGATATGCTTTAATTCAGTCCTTTTGTGCCAGTTACCCACGTTGTGAATGCAAAGGAAAAGTTCTTGAAGGAAATTGAAATGCTGCTCCAGTTAACACATGAATGATAAGAAAGTGAAATAGCTTTCTTGCAGATAAGAAGAAAGTTTTAGTAGGTTGGACAGAAGATAAATGAGTCACAATATCCTTTTAACCAAAGCCTAATTCAGAGGAAGGCCCTAACTCTCTTTATTCCATAAAGTTTGAGATAGGTGAGGAAGCTGTAGAAGAAAAGGTTCAAGTTAGTAGAGGTCAGTTCATGAGGTTTAAGAAAAGACATTGTATCCATAACAAGGTGAAACATCAAGTTATCCAGAAGCTGCAGAAAGTTATTCTAGCTATGATAATTATTATTGTAGCTATAATAATCAGCATACAACAGATTTTTCAATACAGACACAGCAACCTTCTACTGAAAGAAGATGTCATCTGGACTTTTGTAGCTAGAGTGGAGAAAGCAGTCCTAGCTTCAAAGTTTCAAAGGACAGGCCGAGTCTCTTGGTAGGGCCTAATGCAGTTGGTGAGATTAAGTTGACTGATGGTCATTGACCATTTGAGAATCCTAAGGCAGTTAAGAATTATGCTAAATCTACTCTGCCTGTGCTTTATAAATGAAAAAGATAAAAACAGCCTGCGTGACAGAACATGTGTTTACAGCATGTTTTACTGACTATTTTAAGCCCAGTGTCAAACCTACTGCACAGAAAAGATTCCTTTCAAAATATTAGTGTTCATTCACAATGCACCTGGGCATTCAAGAGCTCTATTGGAGAGGTCCAAGGAGAATATTGTTTTTATGTCTGCTAATATAATAGCCATTCTGTAGCCCATGGATTGAGGAGTAATTTTAACTTTCATATCTTGGTATTTAAGGAATGCATTTCCTAATGATATAACCGCCATTGACAGTGATTCCTCCCATGGATCTGGGAAAAGTAAATTGAAAACCTAGAAAGGAGGCACCATCATAGATCCATTAAGAACATTTATGATTTATTGTGTGAGGTCAAAATATTAACATTAATAGGAGTTTAGGAAATGTGAATTCCAACTGTCATGGATGACTGTTAGAGGTTCAAGACTTCAGTGGAGGAAGTAATGCAGTTTTGTTGGAAAAAGCAAGACAATTGGAATTAGAAGCAGAGTCTAAAGATGTGACTGAATTGCTTCCATCTCATGATAAAATCTCAATCAGTGAGAGGTAGCTTGTTGTACATGAACAAATAAAGTGGTTTCTTGAGATGGAATCTACCTTTGTTGAGAATTCTGTGAACATCGTTGAAATTATGACAAAGGATTTAGAATATTTTATAAACTTAGTTGACAAAACAGCAACAAGGTTGGACAAGGTTGACTCCAGTTTTGAAAGAAGTTGCAAAATGCTCTCCCACAGCATTGCATGCTACAGAGAAGCCTTTTATGAAAGGACGAATTAATAACTGGGGAAACTTTAATGTTGTCTTATTGCCACATCCACCCCAACCTTCAGCAACCACCACCCTAATCAGTCAGTAGCCTGCACCAGCCAAATGTGTTTTGCTGAAGGCTCAGATGATCATTAGCATTTTTAGTAATAAGGTATTTTAAAATAAACTTTGCTTTTAAGCTTTTTTTAAGACATACCATTGCACACTTAATAGAGTATAGCACAGTGTAAACAGGACTTTTATATGCACTAGAAAGCAAAATACTTGTGTGCCTGGCTTTATTACAGTATTCACTTTATTATAGTGGTCTGGATCTGTGCCTTCAATTTCTATCATTTATAGCTACATTTAGTTATAAGGAATTTAGGGATACTTTAGTTATCTCATTTTGGATCATTGGTAAGAGCCACAAATCTTACTTGCCAAAACAGCAAAAGTCATTAAATGTCATGATTGATTTTTATGTCACGAAAAATACTCTAGTTGCCTACATTCTATTTATTTGAGGGGCATACTGTATGATGCTGCTGTTTATATTAGATATGTCTAGATCTTGGCATGAATTCCTAGAATGTTGTAATTTTCTACATACCATTATGGTAACTACCCCATGATGATAATGCCCACCGCATTTCTAAAAATGTGTGCTTATAGTAGTCTGTAATTTACCCGTAACTTTTGTTTTGTAGTGTCTTAGTAGAAATTTTTTGAAGTTGCAACCCATTACAGAGAGTCAAATACCAAAAACACAAATCAACTTTTGGATGATAAATTAAAGATATTCTGGTATATACGATACCATTGAGTTAAAATTATGTACTATCATGTTCTGAAGATTACATGGTATTCTGCTTGACATCACTTTCATAAAGTTAATGGACTTTCTTAAACACTGTCTCCTACCCATTTGTAAATCATTTACATTTAATCTAGTAGGTCATTATAGAAAGTCATTAAACTCTAATTTTCTGTTATCAATACTTTTGCAATCTAAAGCATTTGCAGTCACCTTACATGAAATGATTATGATTGGTGATTTTCTCATTATATGTGTAAAAAATTTAAATTTCTTTCAGCAGGAACACAGTTACCTCTGAGAATTCATAGTTTAGACCTAAGACAATGTTTCATGAATTTTACTTAGAAACAGAAACTTGTTGACCAGATAAAAATCGTTTGCTATAGGGAATATTATGAAATTCCCAGAATCATTATTATTGAATTCTTTCTATTAATGCAAAAAAATGCATCCACTTCAGTGAAAATGGCATTTTTTTTCACAGCTAAAATTATATTATATTATATTTTTATATATATCAACAAGAAATTAGGTAAAGAATTTCTGCCATACCTCAAGTGAGCCCCTTTTTCTCTATTATTTTTTAAAATTTACCTTCATCTCATTCTATCTGGGGTTGATCTAATTTAACTAACTTCCCTCGTGCATCCTTTTTTAATTTCCTGTGTCATTGCCCTCCTTCATCACAAGAGAGCACATGTTAATATGAGACATGTGTTCTTCAGATTGTTTCTCTTAATGTATGTAATTATAATAAATTTTATGTTATATAAATACCTGTATTAATATACTTAAACAAACAAAAACTGTGAATTATTTTGTCCTATGTTTTACAATCTCTAATTTTCTCAAGAAATACTTCATGTAAATATGGTCAAGTGAGCTGGTAGTTATTCTTTCAATAGCTGAGTGCTATATTTAGTGGATGTATTTTGTTAATTCACTATTGATTACAAATAGCCTTGCTTTCAGTTTTTTTCTATTCTAAATTCTAAATTATACTAAATTAATTGTTTTCATATAGTTTATTCTTATCTGATACAGTTACTTACAAGTTTTAACATAATATTCAGGAATAAATGATAAAAGAAAAGTGAAGTAAATATCTAGATATTTTATGTAGATTGTTTCAATTAGGTGTATTTTTTTAACATTTATTTTTTCTATATTTTTAATACTATACAAATTAGAATATTGAATTTTTTCTGTATCACAATTTGGGACAGTTTAAGATAAACTTAAGATATATCATAAAATATGACATGTATATGAAACATATAAACTTGTTTCAAACCTAAAACTTTAATTAAAATGTGAGTAGTTATCACAGAAGAATTAGTTCAGAATTATACACATTGCTCATCGTGGGATTGAATCCATGGACAATTCTTAGCAAACTCTGCTGTTCTAGATCCCCAGTTTTAAAACCCTTGTAATGTATTGACAACTCTTGTCTTTAGGTCTCTAAGGCTCTAATTGCAATTTCCCCATAACAAAAATAGGGGAATTATTAACAAAAATGATAGAAAATATAAGATGAAAAATAGAAAAATATCATTCCATGCCCAGTGACTGCATAACTGAATTAGTAAAGTGAGAAATATTCAGATTTGAACCTGAGATGGTAGCAAAATTATTAATATTTATTTATCTTTAAAATTTCTTAATAAAGGTTGCTAAATAATTGTAGCATTTTCTGTATAAAACTATGGCTGTGGATTGACTAAATTAACTTTGGCCTCTTAATGAGTAGGGACAAGAAGTGATGGATGTTATAGAAACAAATGCAAGTGTTAACAAAAACAGAGGAAGAGAAAACATAAGTAAAGATACATTAATAAAACAGAATTGATAGCAGTATGCCTTTGTCCTTTCTTAATGCAATGGACATGAAAGTAAAAAAAAATGAAAAAATTAAAAACAACAACAACAAAAAAGACGAGAAAGAGCGATTAAAAATAACAAATTTGGACAACAGCAGGTAAGAGTGTTAATCATTGCAAAGACATTTTCAGACATGCACAATCATAATGTATTTAATTCTCATGTACTTTTCTTAGAAAGCTGTTTGAGAAAGTGAATCTAGTAAAGGAAAGGCATAAAACAAAAGAAAGGCATGGTCGTGAGAATATAAAGGGATCAAATATTATATATATAAACAACTAAAATGTTGTTCCAAGATGAAAGTTGTGAATCAGAATTAGAAAAGCCATTGTTTGGATGAAAGCAAGAGTTTGAGGATTTTGGAAGGGAGCTTTTTGGAAGAAAAGTGGCTTTCATGGATTACATTGATGCCGGAATGTCAGGCTCTTGGTCTCGGCGATTCGAAGAAGGAATCAACGGACCACAAGAGTAGTGGTAAGTCAGAATTTATTTACAAGAAAGGAAAATTAGAAGTATAAGAAAAACCAGCCCTCCAGGCAAAGAGGACCCAGGAAAGGAACAAGCTCTCTTGTTCCCTCTCTGAGGTCCCGCCGAGG
>CAUYRH010040161.1:0-17424 GCA_963574655.1 Perodicticus potto | reverse complement strand
CAAAGTATCTCAAGAATGGAAGAAAAAGTATCCAATGTACTCAGCCCTACTATGAAGCTAATTTAAAGGTTTCATATGAAGGCTATAACCCAACTATAGCACAAGAATATGGGAAGGGAGGGGAGGGGGAAGGTTGGGGTGGAGGGATGTTAATTAGTGGGGCCACACCTATGGTGCATCTTAAAGGGTACAGGCGAAACTTACTAAATGCAGAACACAAATGTCTTCATATAATAACTAAGAAAATGCCATGAAAGGTATATTAAATAGTTTGATGAAAACATTTCAGATTGCATATGAAACCAGCACATTGTACCCCTTGATTGCACTAATGTATGCAGCTATGATTTAATAAAAAAAAAGTAAAAAAAAAAGAAAAAGAAAAGAATATGTATGTATGTCTATATGTATCTCCCTACATATTTACTATATATATATAATAATGTGTATATGTATACATTTTTGGCACCCCCTATATTTATCTCCATATGGTGCCAAAAATGTATACAAATTTTTAAGAAAAGAAAAATACTAATTCTGTATCAAAATTGTAATAGTCAACATATACTGATAACAACAGATGAATACATATCATGTTGAGTACCTCTTGTCATCGCAAAAGTCAAATTTGATGCGTATTACAAACTTAATACACTATTTTCTTTCTTAAAATATGTATACATTTTTGGCACTCTCTGTATATATAATCTATTTGATATTTATGTATATAGAGAGATTACATATGTACTTATGTATATGTAAAATTCTCCATATATTTTATATTTAGTTCAAAGATTCTGATTTCTTTCCATTTTTGATCTGTAGGAGTTGCTCCTATATTATAGATACTTTTTTAAATTTGGGTACGCTGCAGATTTTAATAATTATGTCTAAAATATACAAAGCTTTGGGGGAAAATGTCAGTGGACATTTCACAAAAAGGATAACCAGTAGACCAATAAGCATATGAAAACCTGTTCAAGTTTGTTACACATCAGATAAAAAAATTTGAGACACAATATAATACTACTACCTGAGCACTCTGGTGTAGCTAAAAATAAAAAGATTGTCAATACCACATGTTGATGCATGTGAAGCAATAGTCACAAACTGATATAGAAGACCAAATTGGTAAAACCAAGCATTCCCTGTAACCCTGAAATTTCACTCCTAATTATACATATCAGAGAAATAATTGTACATACCTAACTTTTGCTATGCAATTTCATGAACAAGCAATGACATTAATTTATCCTTAATAATCTTACTCTTCAAAAAGTACATACATTCATAAATAGAATGAAGGTTAAAAAGATTATAAAACAGTTATATATTAATAGACGAAAACTATACTGTAATAAAATAAACAATAAAGTGAATTTTCTTTTGAATTTTGAGTTTTTAAATTTTATGAAATGCTTTCTCTACATGCGTTAAAATAGTCATATGATTTTTCCATTTATTACCTTAATGTAGCAAATTAAAAAGAAATTAATGTTAAGCCAGCTTTGTATTCATGGTATAAATGCCACTGTATTATGATGCATTATTTCAGTTCTATATTACTGGGTTCTCTTTGCTCATATTTTACATGTAATTACATCAAAGAAACTTACAAACATTACATGGAGCGAAGAAGTCAAAGACAAATGATTAAACAGTGCAAAAACTTATCCATGCAAGATTTGAGAACAAGTCAGAATAATCAATTATAACTGAGGTCAGAACGACATTTACCACTGAGAGAGGGGTAAAAGGGACATTTTGAGAGACCTTGAACAAAAAATATCTTTGTTTGGATCATGACTGCATAGCCACACAATCCATAAAAATTTATTAAGCTCTTACCTTAAAATTAATGCACTTTGTGTACTTTGCCCAATGAATGTTGAACAGAAAGAATTAACTCAGTATGCCTGTGTTTTACAGAACCTGCACGTTTCAAACAAAGACCTACCTTCAGGAATGGCACTTGGTTAATATTTGGGAGATGACTTTGTGTGCTAGGAATATGCTGCTTGATAAGGTAGTTTTTGTATGCCTGTGGTCTTGGGCAATTGTCAGTAAGGTAAAAATGGCATTTCAGTAGCATTCAAGTATACCCCATTACACTTCATCTGGAGAAAAGAGTGACACAGAGCAAAAGTAATATTATACAAAGCAATCTTAAATGCTAACATGCTTGTTATAAGCTGAATGTAAATATAACAAGTCAAAGCAAAGGAAAAGCATTATTTCTTTAAAAAAAAAAAGGAATCTAATATCACATTATTTCACCACCTTCCAGAAAGGTATTAAGTAGTGGGGACACAAAATTAAGCAATATATGTATGGTTCTTCCCTTCGCAAAGCCTACACACAGTGGAGGAGACAGAAAATTTAAAAAGCAACGATAATACGTTATGTGTTAGCGTTTTAGAAGAACCCCAACTCCCATAGATTGTGAATAATTACAATGATTGCTAAAATATGTAGCAATAAAAAAAAAAGGAATTATCAAAACTAACATAAATAAGTCCCTAGGAAACTCTTCAGAAGATTAAATACAAAAATGGGGCTCAGTCTATGATTATATTCAGTTTTTTTATTTCATCAATATGCTTTCTAGATTAAATATTTTAAAGCAGAAAGGTCAGTGAACCTTTGCTCTAGAGTTCTGGTGAAGCTCTGTTTGCACATATCATCAGAGAGGCAATGCTGTCATGCAGATGGCCCCCTGGTCTGGGCAGCTTGATGAAAGTGCCTTTGTGTTCCTAATTAACCAGTGAACAACTGTGCCAACTGCTTTGATACATTTGAAACCTTCTGATCTCAGGCTTTTGATGCATTGCTTATTCAGGAGCAATACCTGCCTGCTTTTTGGCCTCAGCATACCATTCACTTATCACATAGTGAGATTGACAAGGACTTTTCTGTACCAAGGAATATCATGAGGAAGCATGGGCCATATTCAAGGAGTCCATTTTAAATCTCACAGATGGAAAGCTAAAGTCTATAACTGTAGACTACATGTATTTCCTGGCAGTAACTCAATAGATCTAGAGCTCACAGTTCAGTAATGAACTGCCATATCCACTCGTTCTTTGACTCTGGGAGTTCCCAAATCTGTAGCAGCACTTAAAGAAGCAAGGTTTCCAGGATTTTTACTGAACTCTTAAAAAAAGATTAGTAGTAAAGTAGATGCTGGCATAGGGAGTAAATTAAAATACAGAATGATAGTAGAATAATAAATGTTAAAGTGTATGCCAAATTATATTTAGCATGTGAAAGGAAAAATATGTTAATGAAGCCCACAGCCCCAGACCACTTTTGTGAATATAATTGTATGAAATGTAATGGGAGGGGCAAATGCTAGTAGCTTTTAAAAAATTTCTTTGAGTGTAAGGTAAACTGTCTCAAAGCCATGTGATGAAATAACTATCCTTTTGATTTATAAATGCACCAAATTAAAGAAAATGATATTTTTCAAAATTAAAAATTACAGTTCCTCAAATATATGCTTGGAATGACTGTTTGTATATTACAGAGCTGAAGTTCTATATCAGAACTAGTGGTTAAGTTAAAGAAGGAAAACCTTATACCAATGTCTAGCACTAAAACAGAATTGAAAAGTAGTAATTTTTTAAATCTTAATAAAGGACAATGTTTAAATTGAGATATCTCAAAGTTGGTATAATTGACCTTTGTTCTTGAGAATTCTTTGTTTTTAAGACTCTGTACATTGTGCAATGTTCAGCAGCACTGTTGGCCTCTTCTCACTAGATGCTTATATTACTCCCCTAAATTGTGACAACCAAAGGTAGCTCCAGACATTGCCAACTGCATGTGAGAGCAAAATTGCTTGGCTTGGGCACCAGTAATCTTAATTACAGACTAAATACTTTCAGCCCAGACAAGTTGGTACAGAAATGTCTCTTCCTGCTCCTACCTTCAAAGTACAATTATAAACCTCATATTAATAAGGTTAAGGTTAATAGTGAATGATTAACAGATGGCCAAAGCAAAAGTTTGAGCTGGAAGAGAAAGGCAATCTGTAAGATGTCCAGGATTGGAGGAGCTATACAGCAGCACAGCTGTGACAAAATCCTAAAAAACAGAAGAAGACAACCTCAGCCTCATGATTTCACGTTTTGTACAAGCAAACAAAGTTGGATAAGGAAAGCTCTTTCTTTGCCAAGATCCAAGGAGAGTCCCTCCAACAAAGCAAGGTTTACCCTATGAAACCAATAAGAGGGATCATTGATCCAAATGTTTTGCTGAAAATTAGAGGACAGAAGAAGAGGTCCTGTTCCCAGTGGGACTGAGGCTCATGTGACCTCATCTAGAAACTCTCTAGTGACAGGGGGCACCAGGCACCAGTAATGGATATCCTGCCACAACAAACATCTGGTCAATATTAGAATGGAGATGATATAGAATAGAATATATAAACTTAAAGACACATTAATAGAATTCACCTAACCAGAACCAAAGAAATAAAATAGACTGAGTGCAAACAGAAAGCATAAGGCCTCAGTAATGGGTGGGCAATAACAAAAATTCTATCATTAATATTACCAGAATCCCAAAAAGAGAGTAGAGGCTGAGAGAATATTCAAAGAAATAATGACTGAAAACTTCCATGGTTGTTGAAAGACATAAACACACATATTCAAGAAGGTAAGAAAACTCTTAACAGGATAAACTCACAGAAATCTGTATCAAGATACATATGATCATACTTCTGAAAACTAAACACATTGAAAATAATCTTGACAGATGCAGGAGAAAAATGGCATATTTCTTAGAGAAGGATAGCAAGGAGGCCATAGGAAGTGCCATAACATTTTTCAACTGCTAAAAGAATTGTCAATCCCTAATTTGAAATCTGGGAATCTATTCTTTAGAAATGAAAGGAAAATAATTACTTTCCCAGAAGGAGGAAAACTAAGAATTTTTCACAAACAGATTATCCTATAAAGATAGCTAATCAAAATTCCTTGCCCAGAAAGGAACTGCTAAAGTGCTGAAAATTCTTGAAGCATTAAGAAGGAATAATAAATCCCAAAACATACACAGAATAATAAACTAGTGATAAATTACAATTTGAAACATAGTAGTATGGAATTATTTTCAAATTATTCTCTAAATCTCCAAATTTAGAGAATGATGGTGTTATAACTAAAAATACCTTTTTATAGATACTGCAAGAAATATCCTGATGTTTTCAGAACACAAATAATTTATTATCAAATAATTGAATCACCAAAAGAGAAATCATTGTTTTTTTATTTTTAATAAGAAATACATAATCCAAAATTTAACCAGTAGGAAGGCCCACTGAAATCCTAAGCATTAACCAACATAATCTGCCACAGATTGAACAGGGAAATGAGATAAACAAGTCAACAATAATTGACTCAAGAATCGCATAATAATAATGTTAATGACATCTGTGTTTTTCATGTTTATGTTCCAAAAACTTTGTAATTACTGTTTTTATTTCTGGCTAATCCTGGCTTTTTTATTTCTGGGCCAATCAAACTTTCTTTGACTTTCTGTTTAGCGTTACAGGAGGGCTCTTGTATTATGTGGCCTTGGGCTTAGTTCAGTTGGTAGGAAGCACTGATGGGAGTTTATGGGACAAGAAGAGAAATTAGGGTAATCCTTCCTCTCCCTTCACCTTAGGTGATTTCTCCAACAGGGTCTGCCCCTGTATTACCTCTTGGCTGCAGCTAACTGCAGTTTTTCAGGCTTCCAGCTACTTCAGGTGACCTTAGTAACGGGGCTTTCACTTTGTATTGCTCTTGAGCCTAAAGCAGTAGTGGTTGCCTACTGTAGTTACTCTTTGTGTTACTATCTTGTCCCTTGTTTGGCTTTTCAATATTGTTTCATCTATGAAACTAGTTCTCTGAATTAAATTTGTTATGTTATAGACACTCCGATTTATTTTTGTTGTCCTAGTTTAACCCTAAAAGTTACACCTTAAAAATCATGACAGAGAAGCTAAATGAATCCCTAGGGTCCATGTAGCTCAATTCAACTCTATTTGCTATAACACATAATAATTTTTGTTGTTGTTCTTTTGACATGCATTAAAATAAAAGCTAAAATAAGCATTTAAGTAGGAAAAAGGAAAAGAGCATAACTTACTATTTGCTTATGCTGGGATAAATTTGGCTCTCAAAACTCAAATTCAACTGCTTTGAGTGAATAAACTCATTCTGTGCCAGAGCCCAGGAATTCTTAATGCCTTGAATGTCCTTGTCAACTCATCCTTAAGGATCTTAGAGAGTGTTTTTATCACTCTAAGACTACCTCTTACTATACCTCAGATTATGTGACTTCAACAAAGATAATAGAGATCACTTGTTATCATGAATCAAGTGATAAAATATATAATTGCTAATTTTAATACAATTAACTTATGGGTACATGATTTAAAACTTGTGTGTATATGTGTGTTCCAGAATATTACAGAGGTATACATGTTTTGGTTACATTGTTTGTTTTGTACATTTCAGGTCAAAGTCACAAGTGTGCCCTTTACCCAGAATGTGTGCATTATACTCCTAAGGTATGGATTAATCCAGCCCTTTCTTGTCCTCACCTACTTGATTCCTGTCGAGTTTTACTTCCTTATGTGCATAAGCATATTGACTGATTAGTTCCAATTTAGTAATGAGTACATGTGATGTTTATTTTTCCATTCTTTAGATACTTCACTTAGAAACATGGTCTCCAGGTCCATTCAGGGTATTACAAAAGACAGTTAGATCACCATTTATTTTTCTATGGCTGAATAGTACTCCACAGTATACATAGATCTTGTTAGATAATTGCACCACTTCGGCTCCCTAGCCCGATTATCCACTGAAAAGCTCAAACTTATGGCCCGCCCCCTACTGCTCTTCACGCCAGAGCGGTAACACCTTATTGGCTGTTCTACCATCCCGACACCTCCCCTAACCGAGTCAATATAAGGCGCTCTTGTCTTTTGTTCCCTCTCTCTCTTCACTTCTCTTCCCCTCCTCCTCTCTCCCCTGTCCCCCCGTGTCTTCTCTCTCTCTCTCTCCCCCCCCCCACCTCCTTAATGCTGCTCTGCAGCTTCCCCACCAATAAAGACCTTTCCTACAAGCCTTAGTGGTCTGTGAGGTTTTGTGCCGGTCCAGTGCCATCTTTCAGATCTCATTTTATTAATCCACTCATATATTAATGGCAATAGTTTGTTTGTACATCTTTTCAATTGTGAAATGTGTTGCTGTGAACATTTGACAAATATGAGTGTCTTTTTGATAAAATGTCGTTTTTTTTCCTTCAGATAAATACCTAGTAGTGGAATTGCTGAATGCAATAGTAGGTCTACTTTTAGTTCTGGAGTTTTAAAATATTCCTAAATGATCTACTTTGAAAGCTGTGAAAAAAAATAAACTAAACACACAAAAGGAGAATTTGAGAGCACAAACTGACGTAAGCCAAACTGTATACCTGTAATCTGGGTGCTTTGCATGGTACTGGAGATATAGGAGTCCACCACTCAGGACTAGACAAGGAGCCCCCCATTCTCTAGGCCCAGGTGAGCTCAGAGGTCATACCCCCGTTTCCAGGCACAAGCAGACTGCCTTTTTCAGGACACACCCTCTGGGCTCTGATAAGATCATGAACAAAGCAGCCTGTGCGATGTTTTTTCGGGTGGTTCCACCTTGGGTAGGAGCACACCCTATTCCCCTCTCAGGGACAAAGACTGTAAAGGACTTGACAACCTCACCCTAGTGAAGGAGGAACTGCATTCATTCGTTAACGTACTCATCAACTTTGAAAAGATGTTTTTCCACCTACCAACTGCCAGCCACATGTAATCCTCTAGATTTAAGACCCCTAGATAAAAGAGCCCAAGTAGAGACTCCCCACATTTTGTCTATTGACTTGTGTCAGAGTCCCGCCCTGAGAGCAGCTTTCCCTGAGACATATGGAAACTAGCAGCAATCGACTGAAGAAATACAGAGTTAGAAGTGTTGGTAAAGAAAGACAAGAGACATACAGTAGAATTAAAAGCAGGAGCTCAGGGGTCCATTGCCCATGGTGGGATTCTGGCAATGGTCCAGAGTGTTTGCTCCACTCTGATTTTATTGGAGTCTATTTGCCCAGAGGGGAAGGAACAAAGATGTCAGCAGTTTCTTTGATTGATCATATCAACTCCTGTCATTCTTATTTTTAACCTTAAGGGTAGCCTTTAGAAATCTGAAATCTGAGCCTTGTATTGGGAGAGCTTCCTGCTTGTGGTCACACACACAGATTTCTAGGGAGGTGTTAAACTCCACTAGTTCTCTGTGGAGTAAAAGGCCAGTGTTAATCTCCTCTGAGGGATCATGGGAAGGAGGCATTTTCCTCCCATCACCATCACAGAGGATTTTCCTCTGTGATAAGGGATATAAGTACTTCTGCTCATATCTCAGAGCTCAAGCTACTCCCTTGGTCTTTGCCCCAGGCAAATGCAAATCTCCACAATGGATATCTGCTTTGCCTGTTTGATGGGCAGGGAATGCTCTAGATCATGTTATCTTTTCTAGGACTTGCCATAATCTCATCTATGGCCATTACTCTCCTCAGAGTGCTCACAGACCCAGCCCCGTGTTTGTAAACTATATCCCCCACAGGTTAGAATTTCAGAAAAGGCAAGAAGCTTGCTAGTAATAGCTAGTTTAAATGTAAACTAGCTGACTTTTCTTTGTTCTGACTCACTCAGCTTACTTTTTAGTTTTCCTCTTTTTCTGGGGGTGCTTTCCTTTGCTAAGAATGTGGTCTTTGGTCCCCATTCTCCTAGCAACTTGTTCTCCCTAAAACATAAACATGATCATGCCACCTCTTTTCATTATGCCTTCAAAATAAGTTCCAAAAATACTTAATGTGTCATTCAATATTTTTAAATTAATTATCCTTTGTTCACATTTTTCACCTTTCCTCTGTTATTTCCTATTACAAAATTTGTTTAGTTCCTAAATACATTATGCTTACTTTTACTCTTACATGTGTAGAACAACACCTTTTCCCCTGCCCTTTTTGCTAATCTGTCAGCTTTTGTCTTTGAAGTTGCATCCTTTATGATTTTTGTTCTATGATTTTTCTTGGGCATTTATGGCACCCCAAATGATCCGCTTTACCGATTTTACCTCTTATCACTCTGTGTAGGAAATACCTTTTTAATTTGTATCTATCATCATACCAGTCCTCATCCACTTGTAGATCTTTGAAGAGGGAGATTGTTTAATATTGTATCCAAGTCCTTACATGACACCTGGTAAATTTGCAATAGCTAATTTTTTTTTCAGGGAGAAATCAAAGATGACAATTCTCAAATTTTAAGGAAGATTCAATGAGAGGAAGAAAATAAGCTACCTAATGAGATAATGATGACTTAAAACCAAATAAAAAACATCTGCATAATCTTGTGAATAAATATATCCAAGTAATAGCAAATTCCTTATCATAATCTCATGGAATTAACAAAAGCTAACAATAATTAGTTACATCGGTTTCTTTTTTCTCTTTTTGGTGTACTTGGGTACCCTTCCTGCTAATCATAAGGCCTGCCCACTAAAGCCAAGGAGGGAGATGAGTGAGATCCAAAAACTCATGAAAGTCCACAAAACAAATCCTGTATTTACCTATAATTTGGCCTCCATTAAAATCACAAAAATTTCTATGTGACCTTAGCATATTAATTAGTACATTTAATAAAATATGCTTTATAATCAGCAAATTAATATGATGAATAGTATGATCAATTAATATATCAATGTTTTTGTTGAAAATGTAGTTAATAATAAAATTAAATATTTTAATGATACTCAGTGTAAATGCTGTACCCATCATCAATAAGTTTCATTTGAAATTTCATTTACTTGTTCCACAAAGCACAATTAAAATTAGAAAATTGATGTAAATGCCACTTTTCCATTTTATAAGTGAGAGACTGAAATCCAGAAAAAGTAACTATGTGGGAAAAAGTAAACCCTTTTATAATAGAATAGAATCTATAAAAATGTTTAGATCAAAATATTTTAAAGATAAGATTATCTAGATGTCTAAGGTTGACTTTCAATTTGATGTTGGGTCAATAAAATTTAAAAGACATTTTATGACACATTTCAAGAACACAGAAAATAAGATAGAAAGAGCACTGAAAAAGAGGGTTCAAAACTGGCTTCTCATCTTAATAAAGTAACATGCATTTGGGGAATAACAAAAAATAATCCATTTCATTATCCACTTGTCTAAACCCTGAAATTTTCTTATACAAAAAAAAAAAAAAGAGTTTATACTTAAGACCTCCAAATGTAGGGCATTTTCTTCTTTAGATTCATAAAAGGTTTTATTTTTTATTTTCTTTTTTAGTTGCCTAATCTTTTTCATTTTTTAATTTCTACCTACTCCTTCAAAATTCATTTTGTGACAATACATATCTCTTGGAGGCTATACCCACTAAAAACTTCATTTTCCCTGTGTTGAGAGAGTTCTCATTTTTCTCTGCTCCAGCCTTTGCTGGCTCATTTAAATTTTTGTTTTCACCCTGCAGCTTTGTATTCTCTGCCTTTCATTCTAGGTTAATCTAAGCAATCTCTTCACTTTTCTCTGTGATATATTTTAGCAGCGAATTACCCTCCTGGATGAGAGCTTCACACCTTCAGTGTTAATTGTGCTTCCTTTTGCATGTTACACTGTCAACATGTCATCCCTCAAATTGCTGCAATTGTTTGTTTGCAGAACTGCATCTTTTTGTCCACTACGACTTCCTTGCAAAGACAGCCAACAGTATAGAGAAGTACTACCTTCAGCCTCTGTTGGTAAGACAAGCTCTGCCTCCTCTTCCTTTTTCTCCTCCATTATAGGCGGGTGGACTCAGGCAAGCCTTGAGAACAGAAAAGCCTGAAAAGGTCGTACTTTTAAAAAAATGTAAAATGAAGTACTATTTGACTATTTTAAGCATGTATCTATTACTGATAATCTTTTGAATTAGGGTTAAATCCAGGTCTTCTCTAATTAGGGGTAAGTAGAAAACTAAAGTCTTCTATTTAAGGGGTAAGTAGAAAATTAAAGTCTTCTTCCATTAAACCTTTCCTCCTCTCTACCCATATATTCTTATCACACTAGTAATTCTCAGTTTCCAAAGTAAAGAGAGTTCAAACTTCACTTCCCCTGCACGGATCTATCAGGTAGGGAAGATGTTGATAGTACCAAATACCGTGGATGGAGAATGTTGATAGCAAAATCACTATCTGACTAGAATCTCTTCCAGACTTTCACTGAACCAGGAAACTTGATTAGCAAGTAGCATCTCTTGCTGGTACTGTGCAAAAAGCTGTGAGTTTACATGAGTCTGCAGAAGCTCACAGGCTCTATCCAAAGGCAAGCTTCTAATTTACTTGATGACTAGAAAGGTTAGTGTAATGTCCAGAGAAATCAGAAAGCAATATCTCCCATTTTGACCACAGGGGTGTGGCTCTGACTGCAGTTGTAGCCTGAGTGGACCAAATCCAAGAATGTGTTCACAGATTAGGATTTCTACTCTAGCATCCAATTCAGGCACTTCCAGGAGTGTTTTGGCACCAGCCTTTACCCTGTGCCTCAGCTCTTTGGAATATAAAGATGAAGCCATTTAGGCCTTCATTAACTCATGAACCAAGACTCTCATTCTCCAACTTCTTTTTACTTTCCTCTTTTTAGAAACCAGACATCTAATGGTTGATTGCATGAAACTCCCATCATCCTTCTAATACTCTAAAACTATATATTCACTCTCAGACCCAAAGAGTCACCTTTTGTGAAGTCAAGTCAGTTACTTATTTATTTTCTTTGTCTCAGTTTTATTATCTATAAGATAGAAATAATAGCTATAACTATTTCAAGGAGTCTGTGAGATTAAATGGTACTTTTGCAGATGTCATTTTATCAGAAAAACCACATGGACTTTAATGTTTATTGTGTCACAATTTATAATTGCAAAGATGTTGAGTTAGACCAAGTACAAAATGTGAGATACATGCACACACTCTCACACACACTCACCGTAGAGTACTTTTCAGCTATAAAAAGTAATGAATTAATGTGTTTTGAAGCAATTTGGATGGAACTGGCAACCATTATCCTAAGTCAGTGGTTCTCAAACTTCCTAATGCCATGAACCATTAATACAGTTCCTCATGTTGTGATGACCTTCCAACCATAAAATTATTTTTGTTACTATTTGATAACTGTAATTTTGCTACTGTTATGAACTGCAATGTAAATATCTGATATTCAGGAGACCCCCAAAGGGGTCATGACTCAGTGGTTGAGAACTGCTGTTTTTAGTGAAGTATCTCAAGAATGGAAAAACAAATACCATATTTGTTACTCTAATAATCTTAAACTAATTGATGGGCGTACATGAGCACAGAAAGAAATTTAAAAATGTTTGTAAATCAAGAATGGGGGATAAAATTCTATCTAACAGGTATAATTAACACTGGGTAGTGGGAATACTTGTATCACTCACTATAGCATAATAAAAGCTATCCACGTAACACAAAATAAATAAAATCAATTAATTATTAAAAAGAAAAAATCAACAGGATTTCTTAAAATGATACTATTTTATAATGAAAGTGAAATATTTACATTATCTGTTACAAAATAGATGCATTATATTGATATTGATATATTCAGGATCTCTATCAATCAAGAAACTAAATTATGGCTGTTTTGTTCTTTACTTCCATATTTTAGGTAATGAACGTGACCTTGGTTGACTGGAACGTTTCTGATTTTAGCATCAAATGTCTCATATTCAAGGAAACCCTACGTCCTAAACAAACTTGGACCTTTGCTCACTCTGCACTTCACCTACCACTCCATCCATTCCCATGAATCTCATTTTAGCTATTAGTCCATAACTACCTGCTATCTTGCTAGCTAATGTAGAAACAAAGCCTTTCAAGATAAATTCAGGCAGGGTATAATTCTGCTTTCATTACTACCTGAGATACACTAAAACGTATTTTTTAATCTCCTCTTTCCATTTTTGATTCAATGATTTTTTGTTGGTTCCTGATAATCCCTGCTTTCTTCTAAATTATTGCATATTGTATTTTTAATAAGAAATCTAGAATATAAACTTTAAAAAATTTTTAAAGCTGTTTCCCTTTTTTAAAAAATGGGGGAAGAGTTTGATGCAGCCTTATAAGATATTTACATAGTATACAGTAGATTTCATTTCTCTTGACTAGTACATCTCTAAATTCCTGTAATGTTTTCAAGCCTAGCAATTAAACTCGATAAAGCAGCTAGGTTTTCTTTATGCTTTTCTTATTTATATTAGGCTCCTACTTCTCCTTAATGCTTGTTTTACTCTTCCCAATTGTGAGCACATTCCTGCAAAAGATCAGTAATGACCAACTGTGTGCTTGTTATATGGTAATGTCTATGATAAGCATTTACATTGATTGACTCCTTTAATGAACAACATGATTCTATTGCTAGACAATATACCCATTTTCAAACTCTGGGAAGATGTTCATATGGATTTAGATAAAGTCTCTAGAATCATGCAGTTGGAAAGTTTTGAAAGGAATATTTAAACTTAAATTTTTCATATTTCAAAGCCTGTGCTTTAAACCACTAATAGCAACTAAACGCAAGTGAGACATTTCACTTTTCTGTATCTACAAACATACCATGCATTAAATGTCTACTTCTCTTTTATTCTTTTCTTTTTTTTTCTCTTTTCACATATGATCTTACTTCTGATGCAAAGTTCAATGGTGCCGTTATAGTTCACTTCCCCCTTAATCTCCTGAGCTCATGCGATCTTCCTACCTCATTCTCCTGAGCAGCTGGGACTCCAGGCATGTACCACCAGGCACTGCTACCTTTTTTATTTTATAGAAATGGGCTTGCTGTTGCCCAGGCTGGCCTTGAATGCCTGGCCTCAAGTGATCCTCTTGCCTTGGTCTCCCAAAGTGCAGGATTATAACTGTGAACCACCCAGTCTTTACATGTTCTCTTATTCTTACTCATTTCATTAAGTACATATTTGGCAGCATCTCTCAAAATTATATTTTAAAAATTAGTCTATAAGTTTAAGTGCATAAAATTTTAAATAACTTTTTTATCTTTCAGAACACCTGTCTTAATTCTAAGTCTTTATAATTTTGAATAGGTTACTTTGTGAATCCATTTCACATAGGTTAAGTATTAATAGTTATCTCTTAATATGTATCCAGTTAATTTATATCTTTCAAATTCTGTCATTCTTCATTCATTAAGGACATGTGATTTCTTCTTTTCTTCCAAAAATATCTTGCACAAATTTCCCCCCAAATCTTACCCTGTTCAATAAAATTTAGTCCAATGAAGTCCAACTCAGCTGAGAATCTTCTCTTGGCACACAAGTTGAAGAAGGAGCAGGTGTCACAAAGAGCTCCTCAAGCCAGTGGAAACCAAAGCCAACAATTCATCCTGAAATCAAAATCGCAGACTATCTATAGAGTGAGCACTAGTGAGCAGATCTTTAAAACTATCCCTATCTATTGCTCAGTGATGTTTGTTCCTGCTTTTCCCTTCAGACCTCCATCCCAGTTCTATTATATATTACATATCTCAGTGATTTGCATCATTAACCTCAACATAACAGAATTGGCCATGTAGGATGAATGTGTCTGATTTGCTAGGTTGTATACTGGGCATTGACATTAATGGTAAATATAGCTACATTTTCCAAGTATTACCTTTAATGTAATAACTGCCATAATCCACAACTAGTAGGAAATAGAAGCTAAATATAGTAATTTCCCAATCTTCTCCAACTTAAATGTGAACATTTTATAATATTATACTTGGTTTATTGGAGGAACCTCCAAAGAAGTTATATGCCTGATAAACATTTACCCCAAACCTACTAACAGACAGAATTAAAGATTGATTAAAAATGATTATTTAAATACTGCAAAATTCATATTTGAATTGATTGTTTTTATCTTTAAAGTTTTGGATCTTTATTGTTTTTTTAATTTTATTTTTGTAGAAAAATAATAAACATTTTGATAGAAATAAGTATTGTAAAAATGAGCAGATATTTTAAAAATATTTTCAAAATGATATTATAAAATGTTATAAGTTAGAAATAAAACTACAGATAATTAAAAGTTTGCATATCTTACTTCCTAATAACATATGGAATAAAAAGACTAGAAGCAAACTTACTTTTTAAGTTTCTTTACCCTGAGAATATTGGTACAATATTCTCAATGTTTCACCCCTTCAATTTACATTTTAAATCCTAATGCCCAATGTGATGGTATTAGGAAGTGGGTACTTGGGAGGCAATTAAGTAATGACTCAGGACTTTCATGAATAATATTAAGGTCCTCATCAAAGAGACCACAGAGAACTTTCTTACTCCTCTCCAAATGCAAGGTTGCAGTGAGAAAATAGTGAGGAAGGGCGCACTCAGTAGACACCAAATCTGTTGCCACCTTCATGGTGGACTTCACAGCTTGCAGAAAGTTTTTGAAGAACGAAACGTTTATAAGCCACCAGTCTAAGATATTTTGCATAACACCCCAGATGAACTGACACATTTAGTTTAGCTATGTGTATATATATAAAAAACTCCCCCAAAGAAAATATTTTATCATTACCCCAAATTTCTGTACTTTGTTAACTCCATTTATTTATGTCTGTTTAATAAAACATCACTTTTGATAAGGCTGGACTAATTCAGTTTTCTCAGAAATGAAGGACGAAGAAGTATTAAGACCATCACTTCAAATAAATGCCTAAAATAGAGACATTGAATTTCAAAATTTTGAAATTATAGTCACATCCCTACAGAAATAATCTACGCTTACAATTTGCGTCATACACGTATTCAGTGTTCCATCTTTGGGAAGACTGTGCGTTTGTACCCACTTGAAGTAAAGCATCCTGAGTGTGTTAATTTCCTAGGACTGCCATAATGAGTTCCATTAATTAGTGGCTTAAAATAAACAGAAATTTATTCCCTCAAAGTCTAGGCAGCCAAAAAATCTAAAATCATCAAGTCATCAGGTTTAGTTATTTCTGCAGATTTTGAAGGAGAAAGTGTACCATGTCTTTCTCCTTTCTTTTAGTGGTGGCCAGTAATTCTTGGTGTCCTTTTGCCTGCAGATGTATCACTATATTTTTCATCTCTGTTTTGATACAGCTGCCTTTTCCGTATGTCTGTGTGTCTTCATATGTCTTTTTTATAAGAACATCATTAATTGGATCCAGGGGTTACTATAATCCAGAATGACATCATCTTTACTAATTAGATCTATAAAGCCTTTACTTTCAAGTAAGGTCACATTCTGATATTCCAGGTGAGCACAAATTTTGGAAAGATTATGTTCCACTCAGGACATCATGTTACTTGCTTTGGTCAATAAAATGTGCACAAAAATGTCCCAGGTGTCTGTAGCTTAAGTTTTAAGAGCTAACACTTTGTGTATCTTGCTCTCTTATTTTTTGCTCTCTTATTTCTTACAAGATAAACACTTTGTTTATCTTGCTCTCTTATTTCTCTGTCAACTAATGTGTTAAACTGGAATCTCTATTAGCCTGGAAAAGATCTCCTGTAGTAACACATAATGTAACATACCTTATGAACAAAAAGATGTGGATACTATTGTCTTAAGACACAGATTTTCAAGTTGTTCTTCTCCATAGAACAAGTAGGTCTATCATGACCGATATAAAAATGAGTAATAGATCTGGCATAGTCCTCAAATGACAATATACAATATGTGGAACTGACTTTGGGACCAGATACTTAATGACAAGAAAATTTTTATGACAAGTTTGAAGTATTATAATACATGTCATTCAGTTGTTGAAATATTTAGAAAAATATTTTCTTAGATAATATGATAATTTAGAAGGATGTATTTTATCTAATAATTTTTACTTTGAAATAAAAAGGTGAAAAATATTGTTATCATCTATTGGTTTGGACTTTTTTTTAAAATAAATGTATTTTATTATTCTTCATTACATTATTCCCTCCCCACCCCCACCCCTCAATGGTAAGACAGAATTGATTTACAGAAAGGAATACAGAAAACACTAAAGCCCCTGGTAGAGGGAGAGAATTCAGGTGGGGAGAGAGAAGCTCTCTCCGTTCCTCTCCCAGTCTTTCCCCGTCTCCTCCTTTAGGCCTTTAGCCTCAGGGTATATATAGGTGCATGGGTTCCTTGGCTAGGAAAAGAATGAATACAGTCCCTTCCGCCGGGGGGCAAGGTGAATGACTGTATCAATGAATGGATATAGTCCATTCATGGAATTGAGGCCTAGGAAATTCACAAGAAATTGACCTAGGCATAGGAAATGGGGGTTCCACATTTAGTCCTAAGTGTAAAGTGAAGGAGACACCAAGGCACAGGTGTCTCC
>CAUYRH010040159.1:0-42058 GCA_963574655.1 Perodicticus potto | reverse complement strand
GAAAATAAATATCCAAAATTAAATCAGAGATCAATGAAATTGAAAACAAAAGAATCATTCAGAAAATTAATGAAACAAGGAGTTGGTTTTTTGAAAAAATAAATAAAATAGATAAACCTTTGGCCAGACTAACTAGAAATGGAAAAGTAAAATCTCTAGTAACCTCAATCAGAAGTGATAAAGGGGAAATAACAACTGATGCCACAGAAATACAAAAGATCACCTCTGAATACTACCAGAAAATCTATGCCCAGAAATTTGACAATGTGAAGGAAATGGATCAATATTTGTAATCACACCCTCTCCCTAGACTTAACCAGGAAGAAATAGAGCTCCTGAACAGACCAATTTCAAGCACTGAGCTTACAAAAACAATAAAAGGTCTTCCAACCAAAAATGCCCTGGTCCAGATGGCTTCACGTCAGAATTCTATCAAACCTTCAAGGAAGAGCTTATTCCCATACTGCTGAAATTCTTCCAAATAATTGAGGAGGAAGGAATCTTCCCCAACACGTTCTACAAAGCAAACATCACCCTGATACCAAAACCAGGAAAAGACCCAAGTAAAAAGGAGAATTTCAGACCAATTTCATTCATGAATATAGATGCAAAAATTCTCAACAAAATCCTAGCCAATAGACTACAGTTTATCATTTAAAAAGTCATACATCATGATCAAGTAGGTTTCATCCCAGGGATGCAAGGCTGGTTTAACATACGCAAGTCCATAAACGTTATCCACCATATTAACAGAAGCAAAACAAAGATCATATGATCCTTACAATAGATGCAGAAAAATCATTCAATAAAATCCAGCATCCTTTTCTAATTAGAACATTGAAGAGTATAGGCATATGTGGCATATTTCTGAAACTGATCGAAGCTATCTATGACAAACCCACAGTGAATATTTTACTGAATGGAGTAAAACTGAAAACTTTTCTTCTTAGAACTGGAACCAGACGAGGTTGTCCTTTGTCGCCATGACTATTCAACGTAGTGCTGGAAGTGCTAGCCAATACAATTAGGCAAGACAAGGAAATAAAGGACATTCAAATGGGAGCAGAGGAGGTCAAACTCTCCCTCTTTGCTGACGACATGATCTTATATTTAGAGAACCCCAAAGACTCAACCACAAAACTCCCAGAAGTCATCAGAAAACACAGTAATGTGTCAGGATATAAAATCAATATCCACAAGTCAGTAGCCTTTGCATATGGCAATAACTATCAGGATGAGAGGCTAATTAAGGACACAACTCCCTTCACCATAGCTTCAAAGAAAATGAAATACCTAGGTATATACCTAACAAAGGAGGTGAAGGACCTCTATAAAGAAAATTATGAAATCATAAGAAAGGAAACAGCAGAGGATATTAACAAATGGAAGAACATACCACGCTCATGGCTGGGAAGAATCAACATTGTTAAAATGTCTATACTTCCCAAAGCAATCTACCTACTTAATGCCATCCCTATTAAGATACCAACATTGTACTTGCAAGATTTGGAAAAAATGATTCTGTGTTTTACTGTGTTTTATATGGAACCAGAAAAAAACACGCGTAGCTAAGGTGGTTCTTAGTAAAAAAAACAAAGCTGGGGGCATCACCATACCAGACTTTAGGCTGTACTACAAAGCCATAGTGGTCGAGACGGCATGGTACCGGCACAAAAATAGAGACATAGATATTTGGAATCGAATAGAAAACCAGGAGATGAAACTAACATCTTACAACCACCTTATCTTCAATAAACCAATCAAGAACTTACCTTGGGGGAAAGACTCCCTATTCAATAAATGGTGCTGGGAGAACTGGATATCCACATGTAAAAGACTGAAACTGAGAACTGTACTGTTCTCCACTCACAAAAATTGATTTAAGTTGGATAAAGGACTTAAATTTAAGGCATGACACAATAAAAATCCTGAAAGAAAGCATAGGAAAAACACTGGAAGATATCAACCTGGGGAAAGACTTAATGAAGAAGACTGCCATGTCAATTGTAACAACAAAAATAAACAAATGGGACTTAATGAAGCTCAAAAGTTTCTGTACAGCTAAGGAGACAACAACTAAAGCAAATCGACAACCTACCCAATGGGAAAGGATATTTGCATATTTTGAACCAGACAAAAGCTTGATAACTAGGATCTATAGAGAACTGAAATTAATCCACATGAAAAAAGATAACAATCCCATATATCAATGGGCAAGAGACATGAATAGAACCTTCTCTAAAGAAGACAGACGAATGGCTAACAAACATATGAAAAAATGCTCATAATCCCTAATTATTAGAGAAATGCAAATCAAAATCACCCTGACATACCATCTAACTCCAGTGAGAATGGCCCACATCACAAAATCTCAAAACTGCAGATGCTGGTGTGGATGTGAATAGAAGGGAACACTTTTACACTGCCGGTGGGACTGCAAACTGATACAACCTTTTTGGAAGGAAGTATGGAGAACTTTCAAAGAACTCAAGCTAGACCTCTTATTTGATCCTGCAATCCCATTACTGGGCATCTACCCAGAAGGAAAAAAATCCTTTTATCATAAGGACACTTGCACTAGGCTGTTTATTGCAGCTCAATTTACAATCGCCAAAATGTGGAAACAGCCTAAATGCCCACCAACCCAGGAATGCATTAACAAACTGTGATATATGTACACTATGGAATACTATTCAGCCATTAAAAAAAATGGAGACTTTACAGCTTTTGTATTAACCTAGATGGAAGTGGAACACATTATTCTTAGTAAAGCATCACAAGAATGGAGAAGCGTGAATCCCATGTTCTGTATTTTGATATGAGAATAATTAATGACAATTAATGACACGGTGGGGGTGAGGGAAGGGGAGAGCAGAGAGAGAAAGAATGAGGGAGGGGTGGGGAAAGGAAGAGCAGAGAGAGGGAAGGAGCGAGGGTGGTGGGGTCGTGGTGTGTGCCACACCTTTTGGGAGCAAAACACGATTGTAAGAGGGACTTTACCGAACAAATGCAATCAGTGTAACATGGTTTCTTGTACCCTCAATGAATCCCCAACAATTAAAAAAAAAAAAAAAGCCTTCAAAATTACTCTGGGCTTGCTTCTGAGCCTCTCCCACTGCCAGTGATGATTGTACCTCATTTTAAATTCATGCCTGTTTAAACCTTTCTAAGCTCATGCATTTTAACATAGGTAGATAACTGCTTGTCTAATATTTTTATTATATTCTTCACTTTGGCAACCAGGCTTTTGGCTTACGAACTTGAGTTAGCTGTTAAGTTTCAATTCTCTGTGAAACTTGGAAAGTTTCTTCTAGCTTTGTAATAAACACTAATTTTATATGTTTGATATTTTTCATTTGGTGTTTTTTTTTTCACTCTTTTCATGTTCATATGATCCATTTTCCCATTTAAGTAGCATTTTAGGCAGTTTAGAATAAGAAACAAAAATGTCAAAAATTTTTGCTTTTGAATTTCTAGGACCTGGGCTTTGGAACTTCAAAAGTAATAAAGAGCTCAGGGAAAGACATGGGCAGTAGAGTGGAATAAGAGGTGGTCCAGTCATATCCATGTACAGAGTGCCTCTTTGGGAGTTTGTGATTCAGATAGGAGACTATGTAACCCTCATAGAGCTCAAGACCAAGGAGCGCTGTGTTGAGAATGCAGGTTCATGTCCACAGCAGGCTCTCTGACCAGTGTCCCAAATACAAACCCAGAAACAGCCCCATCCCTCGACAGCCCCAGCTAGAGCCCCACTGGTCCTGCAACCCCCACTATCTGCCAAAGGAATGCAGGAGGAGCCAGGCCTATCCATGATTCCAGTAATAGGCCTGCTGTTTATGAACCCAACTGCAGATCCTAAAGTAGCCCTGCGACCCTTCTCCAGCCCCACTCTACCCCCAGTTCAGCATCAATTCGGTTCACAAAGGGATGCAGAAGGAACCATGCCTGGCCATGTACCCAATAAAAGGCCCATCAGCCATGTACCTGCTGTAGCTCCTAAAGCAGCTGTCCAACCTGACCCTAGCCCTGCTCTCAGTTCTGCCCACTCAGGGACCCAGAAATGTCAGTACATGCCCTGGTAGCAGGTCCACTGACTTCAAACCTTACTGTGGATCTTGACCAAGGGACCTGGGTGGAGTTACACTCACCTGAGCCCTTGGTAGCAGGCCTACTGACCTCTGTTCAGATGCAGACCCTGAAGCAGCCCTGTGACCTGGCTCTAGCCCCCACACTACCATAGTCCCAGAGACAATCCTGACCATCCAAACATATGCTCAGGTATCCAGCTGGAGCCACATACAACCATAACCCTGGTAACACTATCTCCAAACTGAAGTGCAGACCCAAAGCACCCCATGACCTGGCACCAGCCCTGCTCAACCATGGTAACAAGGGCAATTTTATCCCACTGGGGATTTTCCAGGAACCCAAACTCACACCTCTGGTAAGAGGCAGTAAGAGGCTTGCCAACCATGGACCCAACTGCAGACCTGGCAATAGCCATATGAACCGGCTCCAGCCCCAGGCAACTGTGAGCTTGTAAACATTCCCTTCAAGTGCCAGGAATAGGCAGGAAAATGTCTTTAACCACTGATACCAATCTATAAAGACAGAAAAAGGTATGAATTCCTTCAAATGCACATGCATTATTCATAGACTAAATGGATCATGAAGAATGTCACAAACTTTATGCCACCAAAAGAAACTAATAAATCTTCAGCCACTGACTCGGTGCCTGTAGCTCAAGTGGCTGGGGCACCAGAGCTGGCAGGTTCGGATCCAGCCCGGGCCTGCCAAACAACAATGACAACCACAACCAAAAAATAGCTGGGTGTTGTGGTGGCTGCCTATGTTCGCAGCTACTTGGGAGGCTGAGGCAAGAGAATCATTTAAGCCCAGGAGTTGCAGGTTGCTGTAAGCTGTGACGCCACAGCACTCTACCCAGGGTGACAGCTTGAGGCTCTGTCTCAAAAAGTAAATAAATAAATCTTCAGCAAATGACACCAAAGAAACAGAGATCTACAAATTAGTTTCCTAAAAAAGGAATTCAAAATAATTGCATTGAGGAAGTTCAACAAGCTTCAAGAGAACACAAGTTAACAATTTGACAATATCAGAAAGACAATAAATGAACAAAATAAGAGATAGAAATCATAGAAAAGAATCAAATAGAAATTTGGAGCTGAGTAATATATTAATGAAATGAAAATGCAATAGAAAGCATCAGCATCATATATGATTTAGCAAAAGAAAGCAATCTGTGAACTCAAAGACAGGTTAGTTGAAATTATATGGTCAGAGGAGGAAAAATATGAAAAGAAATGGCCAAAGTCTATAGACTTTATAGGATACAATCACAAAAACTAACATGCGCATTACATGAATATCAGAAAGAGAAGAGGAAGAGAAAAGGAGACATACAGACATCCAGGTTCAGGAAGCTTGAAAGTTACCAAATAGATTCAACAAAAGAGAATTTTTCCAAGACACATTATCATCAAACTGTCAAAAATTGGACAAAGAAAGACATTTGAAAGCAATAAGAGAAAAGAAAATCAACACATACAAGGCAATACCCATAAGCTGTCATATTTTTCAACAAAAACATTACAGACCAGAAGAAAGCCATATGATAAGTGCTAAGAAAAAAAAAAAGATGCCAACTAAAATTACTTTATCTGGCAAAGCTTTCCTTCAGAAGTGAGGAAGAGAAAAAAGACTTTCCCTGAAAAACAAAAGCCAAGGAAGTTCATCACTACTAGATCTGCCTTATAAGAAATGGTAAAGGCAGTTTTTCAAGTTGAAAAGAAAAGGTACTAATTAATTAATAACATGAAAACTTACAAAGGTATAAAACTCACTGGCAAAGATAAATGTATAGTCAAATTGAGAACACTCTAATATTGTAATAGTAATATGTAAATTACTTTTAACTCTAGTATAGTTGTTAAAAGACAAAAGTATTAAAATATAGCTAAAATATGTGCTTACTTGAGCTATAGCTAAATAATTTGCTAATAGATATACAATGTTAATGATATAAAATGTGATATCAAAAACATAAAATTTGGTGGGGAAAGTAAAAGTGTAGAGTTTTCATATGCAAAATTAGGGTGTTATCAGCTTAAAATAGACTTATAACTATAAGATGTATTATGTAAGCCTCATAGTAACCACAAAGCAAAAGTATATAGAAGATACACAAAGGATAAAGGAATCAAAGCATAAAACCACCATAAATATTTAACAAATCATAAAGGAAGACAGTAAGAAAGAAACAAAGGAACTACAGAACAGCCAGAAAATAATTAGCAAAATATCAATAGTAAGTCCTTATATATCAATAATTACTTTGATTATAAATGGATTAAATTCTCTGATCAAAAGAGAGAGTCACTGAGTGGATATAAAAAACAAGACCCAACTATATGCTGTCTACAATTCACTTTAATTTTGAAGTGACATAAGCTAAAAGAGAAGGGATAAGAAAAGATATTCCATGCAAATGGAAACAAAGAGATAAGGGGTAACTATATTTACATTATAGAAAATAGAATTAAAGTCAAAAACTGCAAAAAGGAGAAAAACATCATTATATAATGGCAAAAGGTTCAATTCATTAAGGAATATAAAAATATTTGCTATATAAGCACCAAACAGCAGAACCTCTAAGTAATAGCAAATATTAGTGGATCTGAAGGGAGAAACAGAAAGCAATATCATAATACAAGGGACTTCAATATCCCACTTTTAGCAATCAATAGATGATCCAGACAGAAAATCCATAAGGAAACATTAGAATTGAACTAAACTTTAGACCAAATGGACCCAAAGACGTAATATAGGACATTCAACCTAATAACAGCAAAATACACATTTTCTCAGGTACACAGAACATTCTTCAGGATAGATCATATGATAAGCCACAAAACAAGCATTAACATCATTTACTAAGATTGAAATTATATCAAGTATCTTTTCTGAACACAATGGTACAAAATTAGAAAACAATAATGAGAGGAAAACTGGAAAATTCCAAAATACATGTTGAGTATTCCTTATTTGAAATGCTAGAAATTACAAGTGTTTCAGGTTTTCAAGGTTTTGGAATATTTGAATTATGCTTTCCAAATTTGCATCTGTAATCCAAAAGTATGAAGTCTGCAATATTCCAGTGGCGATTTCCTTTAAACATCATGTTGGCATTCAAAAAGTTTTAAATTTTGGAGCATTTCAGATTTCAGATTTTTGGATTAAGGATGGTCAACTGTAAGTGGAAATTAAACAACATGCTCCTGAACAACCAGTAAGTCAAAAAAGAAATCAAAAAATACCTTGAGAAAATGAAAATGGAAACACAGCACACCAAAATTTATAAGGTACAACAATTCTAAGAGGGAAGGGAAGTTTTATCATAATAGAGACATACATTAGGAAAAAAGGTGAATCACAAATAAACAACCTAATTTTACATTCAATATGTCAGAAAAAGAAGATCAAACTTAATCCAAAGTTAGCAGGAGGTAAATAACAAAGGCCAAAGTAGAAATAAATAAAACAGAGACTAGAAAAACAATAGAAAAGATGTATGAAACAAAGTTGTTTTTTTTAATCAGTAAACTTTTAGCTAGACTAAGAAAAATGAGAAAGTCTCAAATTAATAAGATGAAATATGAAAGAGGAGACATTACAATTATATCACAGACATTCAAAGGATCATAAGAGGCTACTGTGAACAAATTTGCCAGCCAACTGGATAACCTAGAAGAAATGGATAAATTACTAGATGCATACAACTTACCAATACTGAATCATGAAGAAAAAGAAAATCTGAACAAATGAATAAGAGTAAGGAGATTAAATCAATTATTAAAACGTCTCCCATCAAAGAAAAGCTCAGGAACTGATGGCTTCACTGTTGAATTCTACCAAATATTTAAGGAAGAATTAATATTAATCCTACTTCAACACTTCCAAAATTGGAAAAACAGGACATATGTTATACTTTCAAATTCATTTTACAAAGCCAGCATTACCTTGACACCAAAAACAGTTAAGGAAAATAAAAAAAGAAAATTACAAATAGCCCGGCTTTGTAGCAGACGCCTGTAGTCCCAGCTCCTTGGGAGGCTGAGGCAAGAGAATCGCCTAAGCCCAGGAAGTGGTGGTTACTCTGAGCTGTGACACCACAGCACTCTACCAAGGGCAACAAAGTGAGACTCTGTCTCTACAAAAAAAAAAAAAGAAAATCACATGACCATCTCAGTAGATGCAGAAAAAACATTTGATAAAATTCAACATTTTTGATAATAAAAAAAAACTCTCAACAAATTTAATATATATTATGATTTGAATAATTGTGTCCCCAAATGATTAATGCGTTGAAATCCTAATCTCAAAGGTGATAGTATTACGAGGTGAGGCCTTTGGGAGACAATTAGGTCTTCAAGGCTGAGGCTTCATGAATGAGATCAGTGCCCTTATAAAAGGGACCCCAGAGAGATCCTTTGTCCCTTTCACCAGGACACAGTAAGAAAGTATTTGTAAACCAGAAAGCAAATCCTCCTCAGCCACCAAATCTGCCAGTGTCTTTCCCTCCAGAACTGAAAGAAGTAAATTTTTATTGTTTATAAGCTACACAGTTTCTGGGATTTTGTTATAACATCCCCCAAAGACTAAGACAATATATTGATTGATTGATTGATTGATTTTGCAGTTTTTGGCCCTGACTGGGTTTGAACCCACCACCTCCAGCATATGGGGCTGGCACCCTACTCCTTTGAGCCACAGGCCCCTCCCAAGACTAAGACAATATAGAAGGAATGTACTGCAACATAGCAAAGGCCAAATATGGCAAGCCCACAGCTAGCAACATACCTAATACTGAAAAACTAAAAGCATTTACTCCAGGATCAGAGCAAGACAAAGATGCCCACACTTACTACTTCCATTTGACATAGGTTGGTGCAAAAGTAATTGCAGTTCTTGCACCGTTGAAACTTGTGATTTGATACTGGAATACATTCTTAAATAAATGTAGTTATGTTGTATATCATTTTAATGTGTAATTCTCACTTTTTTTTGCTAATAACTTACTACTTGCTGCTTATTTTATATTTATCTTGGACTATGGAAATAATGTTAGACAAAAAGAAAATTTGGGTGATTTTCTTATTCAACTTCAAAATGAGTTGTGAAGCAGCAGAGACAACTCACAATACCAAAAATGGCATCTGGCCCCAAAACTGCTAACGAACATACAGTGCAGTCAGTGGTGGTTCAAGGAGTTCTGCAAAGGAGACAAGAGCCTTGAAGATAAGGAGCTTACTGGCGGCCATTGGAAATTTACAAATGACCAGCTGAAAGCAAGCCTGGAAACTGATCCCTGATAGCTATAGAAGTTGCTGAAGAGCTCAATGTCCAATGCTCTACAGTGGTTCGGCATTTGAAGCAAATTGGAAAAGTGAAAAAGCTCAGTAAGTGATGCCTCATGAGCAGACCAAAACTCAGAGCAATTATTATCTTCAAGTGCCCTCTTATTTTCCACAACAACAAACGATTTCTCAATCGGATTGTGATGTGCAACAAAAAGTGGATTTCATACTACAGCCAGCAATGACCAGCTAGCTCACTGGGTGGACCAGCGTGAACTCCCACAGCCCTTCCCAAAGTCACACTGGCATCAGAAAAAAGTTATAGTCACTGTTTAGTGGTCTGATCCACTACAGCTTTCTGAATGCCAGCAAAACCACTACATCTGAGAAGTATGCTCAGCAAATTGATGAGAAGCACCAAAACTGGAGTGCCTGCAACTGGCATCAGTTAGCAGAAAGGGCCCAATTCTTCTCTGCCACATTTTTAATGCTTTAAAAATTAAAGAAACTGGGCTATGAAGGTTCCCATCATCCACCATTTTGGGGGGCAAACAGAATCTCACTCTCTTGCCTGCATAGAATGCCCTGGAGTTATCACAGCTCACAGCAACCTCAAACTCTTGGGCTTGAGCAATCCTCTTGCCTCAGCCTCCCAAGTAGCTGGGACTATATGCCTGCACCACTATATGTGGCTAGTTTTTTGATTTAGTAAAGACAAGGTCTTGCTCTTGCTCAGGCTGGTTTAGAACTCCTGAGCTCAAGCGATCCACTTGCCTCGGCTTCCCACAGAGCAAAGATTAGGGGTGTGAGCCACCACACCATCCTTATCTGCCATTTTCACTTGACCTCTCACCAACCACAGTCACCAATTGTGACTTCCGCAAGCATCTCAACAAATTTTTGTGGGAAAAACACTTCCCCAACCAGCAGGATGAAGAAAATGCCTTCCAAGAGTTCATTCTGAAGCACTGATTTTTATACTACAGGAAGAAACAATCCTATTTCTCACTGGCAAAAATGTGTTCATTGTAAGAGTTCCTATTTTGATTAATAAAGATGTGTCTGAACCCAGTTGTAATGATTTAAAATTAATGGTCCAAAACCACAATTACTCTTTACCAGCCTAAATTAGAAGTCTTAGCCAGAGCAAATCAGACAAGAAAAAAAAAATGGTATTAAAATTAGAAAGAAAAAAGTAAAATTGTCCCTATTTACAGATGATATCCTACAACTTTACTGAATTCATGTATTAGTTCTACCAGAGAAACCTAAAGATATCACCAAAAAATTATCACTAATAAATTCGGTCAAGTTACAGGATACAAAATTAATTTACAAATATCAGTAGTATTTCCATATACTAACAATAAATTATGAAAAAAGAAATTAAGAAAATAATCCGATTTATGATAAGATCAAAAAGAATACATTTACTTAGGGTATATTTAAGCAAGGATATGAAAAGACATAATGAAAGAAAAAAGGCACAAATAAATGGAAAGAAATTCTGTATTCTTGGATCAGAAGAACTAATATTGTAAAAACATCCGTATGACCCAAAGCAATCTAGAAATTCAGTGTAATCCCTAACAAAATCCCAATGGCATTTTCACAGAAGTAGAAAATGCAACCCTAGAATTCATATGGAACCACAAAAGCCCTTGAGGAGCTAAAATCTTGACCAAGAAAACAAAGCTGGCAGCATCATGCTTCCTGATTTCAAGTTTTGTCATGACACTATAGTGTTCATAACAGTATGGTACTAGAGTAAAAACAGACACACAGACCAATGGTGCAAAATTAAGAGCCCATAAATAAATTCATGCATATATGGTCAGTTAATCTTCAACCAATATGCCAAGAATTCATAGTAGAGAATAAATGGTACTGGGAAAACAGGATATCCATGTGCAGAAGAATGAAAGTAGATCCTTATCTTATCCTATACACAAAAATCAACTCACAATGGATTAAAGACTTAAAATGTAAGATGTGAAACCATACAACTCCTAGATAAAAACTTACATGTAAAGCTCCTGAAATTGGTCTTGGCAATAATTTTTTGAATAGGATACTAAAAGCACAGGCAACAAAAACAAAAATAAGCAGGTAGAATTAGTTATATCTAACTAAGAACTTTCGGAACAGCAAAGGAAACAATAGATAAAATGAAAAACTAACGTACAGCACAGGTGAAAATGTTGTCAACCATATATCTGATAAGAGGTAAATATCCAAAATATATAAGGAAATCATATAACTCAATAGCAAAAATAAATAAATAAATAAGTAACCCAATTTTAAAAGTGGGCAAAGGACTGAACAGATATTTTTCCAAAGACATACAAATGCCTAATAGTTACACGAAAAGGTGCTCAACATCACTGATCATCAGAGAAAAGCAAATCAACTCAAAACCATAGTGGGATATTATCTCACATCTATTATGATGACTATCATAAAAAAACAAAAGGTAGTGAATGCCGTCAAGGACGTGGAGAAAAGGAAACAAACGTATACCATTAGTGGGAATGTAAATCGGTGTAGCTATTATTGAAAATAGTATGAATGTTCCTTAAAACATTAAAAATAGAACTACCATATGACCCAACAATCCCACTTCTGGGCATGTATCCAAAGGAATAAAATCAGTATCTCAAAGAGCTATCTTCACTCTCAAGTTCATTGCAGCATTACTCACAAAATAGATAAGACATGGAAATAACTGTGTCCATTAAAGGATGAACAGATAAAGAAAATAGTATACATCTACTGGATATATTTAGGATATATGCATATTCTATATACACATAAGATATGTAGACTATATATTCAGCTTTTAAGAAGAAGAAAAGCCTGCCATTTATAGCATGGATGAACCTGGAGCACATTATGAACATTATGCCAAGTGAAATAAGCCAGACACAGAAAGACAAATGCTGAATGATCTCACTTACATGTGGAATCCAAAAAAGTTCAACTCACAGAAACAGAGAGTAGATGAGGAGTTACCAGGGGATGGTGGGTGGGGGAAATAGGAAATATTGGTCAAAGGGCACCAAAGTTCAATTATAAGATGAATAAGTTAGGCAGGTCTAAGGTATAGCATGGTGACTATAATCAATAATAACCCATTGTATACTTGAAATTTACCAGGAGTGGCTCTTCAGTGTTCTCCCCAAAAGGTAACCATGTGAGTAACGGATATGTTAATGAGTTTGATTATGGCAATTGTCTCACAACATCATGTTGTACATCTTAAATATATGTAATTTTTATCTGACAATCGTGCCTTAATAAAACTGGGGAGAAAATAAGTCAGTGTATGAATACATGCTATTAATAATATCTTTATGATCTCATATATCAGTTAGAGGCAGTATTTATGGCTCTCATTGGAAATCGAAGCTGAGAATAGTAATTGCTTAGAGAAGAAAAGAAACACAGAAAATGCAAGCAAAGGACCTGGGCTCTGCATCTCTAGGATAGTACTGTGCCCTGACATTATTCAAAATCAAATCCAGGGTTTGGGGTAGGGGAATACTCAAGAACACAGGGAGGTTCTGAGCTTCTAGGGCTTGGTGAAGGCCAATACCAGTGGAGTGATATTGGCTGGCTGCAGGGAATGAATAGGCAAAGAGAGCCTAAGAAAGCTCACAGTCCCTGGGCCCTAATAGGAGGATGACAACCAAACTTTTCCCAAGACCAAGAGACAGTTCAACAGCAACCTGCAAGGACTGATAACAAAACCAGACGGAGAATGTCTATCCCAGAATATTCCTATATAAGTTAGTCAAAACTACACAACCATATAAACAGGGCTTGAAATTGCCCACAAGCTTAAAGAAAGGGGTGGTGAAACCCTGAATTAAACTAAGATAATATTTCCACCACTCTGTGAAATAGGTGCTCACGAGGGATATTAATTTCAATCACGGAAAAATCATACAGGTTATGTCTCTTACACATGGGATTGCGCATTGATACTATTACTGCTACAACTCGGCTTTTTGAATTCATTCATTTATGAACTATGATTACTTTGGGACACGGTTCCCTCCACCCCACTCCTGGATTTAGCTGCTCAGCTGACTCAACTTTGTCTTATTTTGGGACCATCCCATTGACTTCTAGACTTCTGGTATGTGGATTAGAAGCCTGGATTTGGTGTGTGTGTTTGATCTTAAATCCAATTTAGACAATCCTCTGCCTTTTGACAACCCAGCCTACACCCACAGCTTTGAGCGAGGCCATCCTAATCTCCCAAGGCCTGCTGCAGATACGAGGCACGTTCTGACTCCACCTTGTATGTAGCAAGATGACATAACATTTTCCAGAATGCTGCCTTCACTAAGTTTCCTCCTGCCATAAAAATCTCCATCTTGTTGGATATTTTGACCTGTGTAACTAAAGTGAACATTTTAACCTCTGCATGTTTTCCTTCCTGTTCCTTTGAAATGCAAATAATGGCTATAGCCCCATAATGCTGAAATATGCAAGTATATTTAATGCTTCCAGTGAAACAAAAGTCCATTTTCCTTTCTAATACATTTTTAATAGTAAAGCTGATACAAGATAGGTGAACATTTTGCAATACCAGATTATCAGAAAGACTCAGAAGTACTGCCTTGTTTCTCTTGGAGTTGTGGTAAACCCGTGCTTTTTCTATATGGATGGTCATAAAATTTGGTTTCCTTGATCTCTTCATCCTAATATTTTCAATGAAGACTACACTAGGATTGGTAGCCACATAAAACAAATAAAAAAAAAACCTGTCTACAAGTTCATCAATTTCCCCCGTGATCAATTAATTTCCTTCCCAGTAATGATCTCCCATCTTTGGAAAAAGGTAAAGCATCATTTTGTCTTGTATTGGTTTTCTAGGTTTGGCATAAACACAATAGCACAAGCTGAGTGGCTTAAACAACAGGAATTTATTTACTCACAATTCTACAGGCCTGAAGTCCAAGATCAAGGTGCAACAGGCTTGGTTTCTGCCGAGGCCTCTCTCCTTGGCTTACAGACAGCCACCTGCTTGCTGTGTCCTCACTTGTTCTTTCCTCCACACACAAACACATTCTAGTGTTTCTTTGTATCCAAGATTTCATCTTCTTATAAGGGCACCAGTCAGATTGGATTAGGACCCACCCTAGAAGCCTCATTTTAACTTAATCACCTCTTTAAAGGTCTTATCACCAAATATAGTCACATTCTGAGGTACTGGGGCTTAGGGCTTCAACATATGAATTTGGGAGGAACACGATTTAGCCTGTCACACTTGTCTTCTCTAAAATTAGACTAACAACAATAACCAAACAAGAAAAAGAGCGGTCGTTTAGGAAACAGAGATTCTTCTAGGGTTGATAAAGTGTTTTAGGAAGTTGTATGGGATCTTTTGGATTAATGATTTTCTACAGAATGTGCAGAAACAGTCTATCATATTATCTGATGAGCCGGTGAAGCTTCCTAAGAACTCTCAGAACCACAAAATGCTGTCTGTCTTGGCAATATCTATATCATTTAAAATTATGTTCACTTTGAACAATAATGCAATAATGGAAAAACAGCTACACATATGCATGTACACACACACACACGTGTACCTGTTTTTCCATTATTGCGTTCACTTTTTCTCTGGGCTCCAATTTCCAGGAGTGGGAACTACTTTTTCTAAAATATGTGTAACATTCCCAGGAATTAATAAAGGTTAATTAGTAGAAAATGTACCCTTTCAGATTCTCTGCTTAAACATCAATTCATGACTTCTTCAAGGCCAAATTCTTGTCTCTGACCTTACTCCAGTGAAAGTCTGCCCCAGGGAGAGGCTCCATGTAATCAGTGAGGTCATGACCAGACAGGGGCGTCCACATTCCCCTCTCTACCCTTGAGAACAATGCGTTGATGACACAGAGCACCAATGTAACCAAACCTTTGTGAGGCAGCAGAATCATTTCTGTGTAAAAAGATCCACTGGAGAGTAACATTTTACTTTTTTTTCCTTTCAAAAACTTTTCTCTCAATGTTTCTGATACAAAAACAACTGATTATTTTTTTTTAAATTCTTACTGCCCTAGTCTGTATGTCATACTACTAAATAACTGTAATGCCATCAGATTACACATACTGACATTGCACAAAAAAAGAAAAAAAAATCTATATACTCAAGGTACAATTATTTAAAATACAAATAAATAAAAGATGTATCCGGCATCTGACTACCCACATAGTGCCTGGAAATTTTACTTTATAATTCGCCAAAGCCCCTGCATCTTTGATAAATGACTTGACAAAATTTAATTTACTTTTCTCCTCGTTGACCACATGTCAGGAAAGTGGACTATGGGGACATAATAGTAATATATTTGGGCATTGGCAGCAGTGCTGCAGAAGAATAATACTGTACATATTTAAGGCCACTATCCAAATATTCTGGAGAGTTGAACCACATAAATATAGAACAGCCTCACACTTAACACCAGTCACTACATAGTTGGGAAACTATGCATCAGTTAAACAAAGAAATTAAACACATAGGGCCGCTACATTTAAATATTTAAGTGCAATATTTTAAACAAATCACATCACTCTAGCCCAGAGGATTTCCAAGGCAAAAAGTGAATTCTGAGTCTTTTATAAAACACCTTTTTTTTTCTTGAGAGTTTGAACTTCACACAATAATGCTTTTCTTTTCTGCACTTTCTCCAAATGTTTTTGACTTCTTAGAGGCTACATTGTTTTGTAAGAATAAATTGTAGGTTTTCCAAAGAGGCTCTCCCTCCCACTCATCTGCCCTGAGGGAGTTAGAGCCTCTGTGCACAATTTATTTTCATTCCCCTCACCCCAAAAATGATCAAATAAGGATTGTTTCCCCATCAACATTTCTAGGGCAGGAGGCTCTGACAAGTGCAATGTCTCTTCTCATTCCTGCTCTGGCAAGTCCAAAGAAAAAGATTATTTAATGCACACCGACCGTGTCAGAATCGGGGCTCCAACAATTACAAAGATGCCCAAGGTGAGTATTCAATTATAAGCTGTTGGAAAGCGCATACGTGCAGTGCCTCTGGAATGCTGCCACCGACGACGGAGAAATCTCAACAATGCTACAGAATCAGGACAATCTCTCTGCAGAATCTGCCCCTTCTTGCCCCCAAAATAGACGTTAGCTGGCTGCACGATTCTCAGCATCCTGGTTCAAATAAGGATATTGCATATGACATATTCTTTACTGTTTTGGAGTTGCCAAGGAGAGAAGAGAAGAGATATTTTTGTTGATGGAATGTCTCTTACCAGAGCTCCTTGATTTGGCCTTTCTGACTTTCTGACGCAGTTTTCAGATCCACTTTAAAGTGCTCGCTCTCTCTCTCTCTCTCTCTCAATCTCTCTTTACTTTTTAAAACAATCAATGTTCCAGCATCCCAGAAACAGTAGACGATACATTATTGTGTACTTAGGCAGATGATTAGGATGTAAATATACGGAGTTCAGATGAAACAAATGGATGATCTGTTGGAATGTTAATGAGTTCCTTAACTTCCAAACCCCTCCCTACCTTTCCCCAGGGTCCTTTTCTCCCTCTCTCCATCCACCTTTGTCTTCTAGTTGTTCACTGCTGTCTTTCCACTTAAAAAACAACATCATTCAGCCAGAATGTACTGTGATTTTTTTTTTAATTAGTGGCGTATATTAGCATCCTTTTTCCCCACACACACCAGATATTCTTTACAGGTCAGTGCGGGCTTTGTTCTGCGTTACCCTCCCTCTGGGAATCAGGTGTTTGGAGAAACCTACATTTTAAAATGGGACTAACGTGCTATGGCCCGTGGACCAAATCTGGACTGCTGCCTGATTTCGTGTGACCCAGCAGCAGAGTTGTTTTTACGTTTGCAAAGAGTTGAAACCATTTTTTGAATGAAGGATATTTTGTGGCATGTAAAAATTACATGAAATTCCAATCTCAGTGTCTATTAACAAAGTGTTGTTGGAATATTAACAGGTTCAATCGAGGACATGTTGCCTATGGCTGTTTTCTCACTACATGGCAGAGTTGAGTAGTTGCAACTGAGATCCTAAACTATTTATTATTTGTCCATTTACAAAAAAAATGCCAAACCTTGATCTAGAGCCTGTCCAGCCACCATGCTGACAGTGAAAGAGAAAATGTCACATCACACACTGACTTCGAGGCCTCCAGGGTGTGAGCAGCGGGCAGTGGCGCGGACTTCTGCTCACCAGGCCAGGCGACCCACACGGCTACCTGGACTTCAGCAAAGGTGCAGGGACATGCAGTCCCCCCCTGTGCCTGGGAAAAGCACAGGAACATTTTAGTGGCCAGCACTAAAGACAGTCACAATTTTTTTTAAAGATCAGGGAATCTTACTTATTCTGCGAATAGTGAAAAGATTCTCTAATTTACAAATCATCTACTGGTTGTTCCAGAAAAGATGACAAATTAACAAAGTTGCCTCCCCTAAAACTAAATGAGGAAAGTTGAAGAATCCCAGAACTTTACACCAAAATTATGAGAAGCTTTTATTTATTTATTTATTTGGTGGGAAGGAGGAGGGAGGGAGGGAAGGAGAGAAAGAGGGGGAGGGAGAGGGAGAGAGGGAGAGGGGGAGAAAGGATGAGAAGCTTTTAGGGACAGAGAGGAGGTCAGGGCATGTTGTGGCAGAAAGGTGGTGCGAATAAATCAGAAACCTAAAGCAGAAGGCAGAGAGATCGAGAGGACTGCCCGAAAGGCCAGCAAAGAGCTTTCTGAGGGTGTCCATTTCATTTCCACAACACTACCCTAAAGACACTATTGCCTATTTATTTGCAAAAGGAAAACAGCCAACCCAGATTCAACCAAATGGTCACACAGGAGCTCAGGTTGGGTTAGGACGGAAAACTACAATACCTGCAGGATGGATGCTCCCCAGACATTTAAACATTTCCGTCCCTTGTTTCTTTGCCCTTTCTCTACCCCTCTACTCATCCTCTCATCCCCCATTAATTTATAACTCCAGCTATGAAAGACACCTCCTTAAGAAGATCTGTGCCCAGGGAACAGTCCCAAGAAAGGAGCCCTTGATGGGAATGGAAAGAGAGGAAGACCACGTGGGTAAAAGTGGCCGGGCCCACAGCCTCCCCGCCTGGGGTCATCTCCCTTCCCTCACCTGGACAAGCAGAAGCTAGGCCTTTTAAAATTACACAAAAGAAGGAAAATTAATACTAACAAGTGCAAATACAGCTCAAGTTGAAATTATGACCAATGATATGCCAAGAAAAACTAGATAAAATTGGTAAGTGGAAATTGAAATTAAATAAAAATAGAAAACGTAAATAACAAATTAATAACCATTAAATAAATTGAGGTATCAAACAAAGTGCTCCTCAGATCCCAGCAAAAAAATCAAAGAAAGCCACATGTGAACATGATTTTGTGTGTGTTTCCAAAATGTCATGTCATTCTGTCCTTACACAATTATTGCAGATAACTAAAAAAGCTAACTTTTTTTATACTCCAAATCAAATAAGAAATGAATACTGAAGAAAACAATAGTTTGGTAAATGTGTAAAACTGTTTGAGAAGTTTAATAGATATATGCAAAAAATGTTAGGAACATTAAGTTTTATTCACTTGACAAAAACATAAAGGTCATCTACCAAATAACTAAGTAAACATTCCAGTTAATGGTGGAAATTTAGATACATTCTTTAGAATCCAGAACAACACAGCAATGGTGCTGTCACTGCTAGTATTCAATATAGTATAGACGGTCCCTGACTTGGGATTCAGCTTAAAACTTTTCCACTTAATGATGGTGCAAAAGCAATGCCCGTTCAGTGAAACTGTACTTTGAGAACCACAAAACCATTCTGTTTTTCACTTTCAGTATAGTATTCAATAAATCACATGAGACATTCAGCACTTTATTACAAAATAGGCTTTCTGTTAGATGATTTTGCCGGATTGTAGGCTACTATTAGTGTTCTGAAGCTAGACTGAGCAATGATGTTCAGTAGATTCGCTGTATTAAATGCCTTTTTCAACTTAGAATGAGTTTATCAGGACGTAGCTACATTGTAAGTCAAGAAGCATCGTATTGAAGGTCTTACCAACAAAATAAACGGAAATGAGGATTATAAAAGAAGGAAGAGATTGTTATAATGGAATAAAAACCAATATACAACTATGTGCTGCCTGGAAGAGAAAACTTTAAATATAAATACCTAGTCAGGATGGAAGTCATTGGGTGGAAAAAAGGTACATCATCTGTATCATAACCATAAGTAGACTAAAGGGGCTTCTTAATATCTGTTCAAATAGACTTCAAGATATAGACCATTACTAGAAATTGAGATCCTAATCATTAAAAGCTCAATTCATCAGTAAGACATATGATATAATCGTAAATACACACGCACATAACAGAGCTTCAAAAACCATGAAACAAAAATTGACAAAATTAAGCAGCAATGTAAACAAAGTCATCATCCTTGGAGAATTTAACACCCTTCCCTCAGCAAATGATTGAACAAGTAGATCGACTAAGCAAAAATGTAGAATCAAAGAGCAGTATCAACACACACATAAATGTGTAATAAATATCTCGACCTAATAATATTTATAGAGCCCTATTCTTTACAAAACACATTCTTTATAAGTGCAAATTAATATTGGCTAAGATTGAGCATATCCTCAGCTCTAAAACAAGAATGAATGAATAATAAATAAGTTTAAAGGAGCTGGACACAGAAGCACATACGTGTAGCCTACTCAGGAGACTGAGGAAGGAGAATTGCTTGAACCCAGGAGTTCAAGCCTCACCTGAGCAAAATAGTGAGAAAACAAATCAATAAATATTAAATCAATAAATTTAAAAGATTGAAATCCTAAACAGTTTGTTCTCTGATGACAATGAAAGGAATTTAGAAATGGACAAGAATAAAATATGAAAGTATAAAAATAATTAGAAATAAAATAGCATACTTTTAATACCATGTCAATATTCACAGGAAAAATTGGAAAATATCTCAAAAATATTTAAAACTAAAATACAAAATTTGAATTTTGTGGGATTCCAAACCGAATGTTGAGGAAAAGATAACATATCAAGATTTGTACTTAGAAGGAATTCACAGTTTTAAATGCTTACATTAAAAAAGAAGTAATGTAAACAATCAGCTTAGTAACTATGAAAAGAAGAGCAAGGAAGACCTCAAAAAAGTAAAAGAAGGCAGTAAGAAAGAGATGAAATCAATGAAATAGAAAACAAAAGTGGAGAGCATTGGCTCATGCCTGTAATCCCAACACTTGAGGAGTTTGAGGTGAAAGAATCACTGGAAACCAGAGTTCAAAACCAGCCTGGGCAACATAGCCAGATGCCATTTCTACAAAGATGTTTCTAAAAATTAGTCAAGTGTGGGGTGCACACTAGCAGTTTCACTTACCCAACAGGCTGAGACAAGAGGATCTCTCAAGCGCAGGAGTTGGAAGCTGTAGAGAGCTATGACTGCATCACTGCACTAGAGCCCGGACGACAGAGTGAGACTCCCCACTAAAACAAAATGAAACAAGAAAACAAACAATAGAGAGAATTTTAAAAGCCGCAAGATGATTGTTTGTCTAAAAAAAAAAACAATAAAACTGATAAACTTAACATTTAGACTGATCAAGAAATACAGAAAAAGAATTTAAAAATTATAAGTATTAGACAATAAAGAAGGCATGCCGCTACAAATCCTAGAGACATAAAAAGAATAATAAGAAATGTTATGAGCAATTCCATGCCAATAAATTAAATAACTTCAATGAAATGGACAAATCCCTTTGAAAATTCATCTTAACAATACTGACACAGATGAAATAATAAATCTGGCCAGTCTTATATCTATTGAAGAAATTAATTTTTAACAAACCTTCCCACAAACAAAGTCTCGGGCCCAGACAGTTGAATTCTACCAAATCTGTAACAGTGAAATAAAAATAACCTCACATTACTGAAATCGATTAAAGTACTAGGGGAGAGGGGTAAAAATAAAACTCTCAAGGTTGCATCAACAATGCCATATTGAAGGAATTAGTGCTCTTTTAAGAAATGGGTTGGTCCTACATCTGAGACAGAAAGTGAACATCTTGATAGCCAGAAAGGGAAAAGTCATCAAAGGGTAATCAGGCCACACCCAAAGGACACAAGAGCATGTTTGAAGGTTCCACTGACCAAAGATGGGACAATTTGAGCAACAGAAAGAATTAAGATTGCTATTTAGTAAAACACACAACCAAACATGTAAGAAATGAAAATTAAGGCACAGCAAAACCCATCAGATACCTTGGTAAGCTGCTAGGGTACCAAATCATTACTCTGCAAGTTAATAATAAAAGGGAAAGAATTAAGTACTTATTCTTCTTTTCTTGTATATGTTGTCTTTTAGGGTAACCAAACACCCTTCATGCAGAGAAGAGGTCATCATATTTGTCAAATATACCACCTAATAAATGCAGATCAAATTGCAGAATTAGGAAACTGCTGCTTTCAAACCCTTGTCAACCTAAATAACAGAAAGGCAGACTCTCTCCAAGAAAACAATGTTTATTTTGAGAACAGGCACTGCAATGGAAATACAGGTGGATAGTAAACTATGGGCATATTCAGGGAGATAAAGGAAGATAAAGGTTTCTAAAAGAAAAATGAGAAAGATTACATAATTGTTTTGACATAATTATCCTTGGCTACAAGTATCAATAACAAGGATGGACCCGGTCCAAGGTTACAGAGACAGTTGCTGGGTGGATGACCTCATATTTTTTGTAGAAAGTTGCAATGGCCTTTTTGCAGCATTACATTTTTACAGAGTATTTTGTGATAATCTTTGTTATCAGACATTAGTGCCTCAGAACCTTCCCTTCATGGTCTTCTCTCTTTGTTAGGTTTTTAGGGTCTCTATTTTTTTTCTGTATTTATGTTTTTTAAGGTGTGTCACACACTATAACCCCCACCCCCGTTCCTCCTTCCCTCTCTCTGCTGTCCCCTTCTCCCACCCCCCACCATATACTAGGTCATTAATTGTCCTCGTATCAGAATTGAGTACATAGGATTCTTGCTTCTCCATTCTTGTGATGCTTTACTAAGAATAATGTGTTCCACTTCCATCCAGGTTAATACAAAGATGTAAAGTCTCCACTTTTTTAATGGCTAAATAGTATTCCATGGTATACATATACCACACGTTGTTAATCCATTCTTGGCCTGGTGGACATTTAAGCTGTTTCCACATTTTGGTGATTGTAAATGGAGCTGCAATAAACAGAGGTCTCTATTTTTTTTATTCCAAAAAAGTTAAGGACATTGCACCAGACTGTTTATCACAGCTCAATTTATAATCACCAAAATGTGGAAACAAGCTAAATCCCCACCAACCCAGGAATGGATTAACAAACTGCGATATATTTATACCATGGATGGAGGTGGAACACATCTTCTTAGTAAAGCATCACAAGAACGGAGAAGCAAGAATCCACTATCCTCAATTCTAATTTGAAGGCAGCCGATGATCTGATGCAAGGTGGAGGTAGAGGAATGAGGGAGACAGGAGAGGGGCTTGGTGGGGAGTCACGGTGTCTGGCACACCTCTTGGGGGCAGGACACAATTATAAGAGGGACTTTATCAAACAAATGCAATCAGTATAACCTAATTCTTTTTGTTCAGTCACCAGAACAGGATACACTGTTGCCAACACGTAGATTTTTTATCCCTCACCCCTATCCTTCTCCTTCCTTAGTTTCCAATGTCCATTGCTGCTCTTTATGACCACATGTATCCTTCATTACTCCCACTTACAAGTGAGAACAAGTGTAACCTGCTTTTCCATTCCTGAGATACTTCATTTTGGATAAAGGTTTCCAGGTCCATCCAAGTTTCCAATGTCCATTGCTGCTCTTTATGACCATATGTATCCTTCATTACTCCCACTTATAAGTGAGAACACGTGTAACCTGCTTTTCCATTCCTGAGATACTTCATTTCGGACAATGGTTTCCAGGTCCATCCAAGTTTCCAATGTCCATTACTGCTCTTTATGACCACATGTATCCTTCATTACTCCCACTTACAAGTGAGAACACGTGTAACCTGCTTTTCCATTCCTGAGATACTTCATTTTGGATAATGGTTTCCAGGTCCATCCAAGTTGCTTCAAAAGACATTTCATTCCTTTTTTGTGGCTAAATAGCACTCCATGGTATATATATTCCACATTTTTTATATCAACTCATCAGTTGATGGGCACTTAGATTGATTCCATTTCAAATTTGAATATGACCCATATATTAGATTATAATCAAAATTCATCATAATATAAGGTGTGTAATAGCACATATGATTATGTAAGAAAAAAGTGATTATGTAAGAAAAAAAAACCTTGCTCTCTTTTCAAATGAACATTGATATATTTAAGGGCAAAACGTCAGTGTCCTGGGATTTTCTTTGAAATGCCCCCAGGAAAAATAATTAGAGGATAGATGAAGCAAGTTTATCAAAGCGTTGAAAGTTTTAAAAGTTGTGGGTAATTTTTAATAATAAAAGCCTTAAAAGAAAAAAGAAAGGCTTAATATCATAAAAGCGCCAATCTCTGCAAATTGTAAAGTTAAAGCTATGATGATCACAATCACAAATGGATTCTTAATGGCATTTCACAAGTTCATTGTAAATTTGACATGGATGTTCAAAGGGGCGCATAGAACCAAGACAGCAGTATTAAAGAATATTTGCCTACCAAATTTAGAAATTTATCATAATGATGTAATATTAAAGATATTGGATTATTGGCATGAGCAAGGATAAATCAAAGAGACTGAAGGGGCTAGAATCTGTCTAACCTAAATATAGATTCTTAATTTACGACAGCACCAGCCTCACAGAAGGAGGTGAAAGGAGAGACTCTTCATTACAAATAGATCATTATCATCATTTATGTACATAGGGAACCTCCATGTATTTTCAAATTCCTGAGCAACTGACAATTTTTCTTGGCAAAGGGTCATCTTCCCATCTAGGTTTCATCCAAGGGCTTCATCCTTGAGGTCATAGTGAGAGCACCTAGTTCAGTTCGGTCCTTCACAAAAAGGCAGCCAGTGAGCACAGGTGGGCTAATGCCAAGAGCATAAAATTCCGTTCTAAATTTCTGAAAAGTTTGATCACCCCGATGACCATTATGCAGAAAAATGAAGGCAGTCTACTCTTTTCTTTCTCCAATATGAAATATCTATAACTTTATACATTCAAAGGACTTGGATAAGGGGTATGTTGTCACCCACATTCTTTTCATGTATTTGGGATTGATTTTTTCATAAGTTAGGGTCTGTACGGGGATGTGTACTCAAAATGTTTCAGAATTTAAATATCATTTGTTGATGGAGCTATTCTGTCCTTCCATCCCAGGATTATTATTACCATAATTGAATCTTTTCTTTTTTATGATTGCTTTTTATGTTTTAAAATGTTTTCCTTGGCATGAGTCATAATGATTTCTACTACATCGGGAAAACATGAAACTTTTTCTATAAGGGGCCACAGAGAGAACATCTTAAGCTTTATGTCCCATACAGTCTCTGTAGCACCTATTCAACTCTTCGACTGAAACACAAAAACAACCATCAGCAATAAAAAATGAATAGACATGGCTCCATTTCATGAAAACTTTCTTTGTGGACATGAAAATCTTCAGCTGATATCATTTATATACATCATGAAATACGAGTCTTTTAATGATTTTTTTTTCCTTTTTTTTAATGAAAAAGTCATTCTTAGTTTGTGAGCAACACAATAACAAGTGTCCAGTCTGATCTGGGCTAAGCCACAAAGTTTAAAGGATTGGCCATAGAATTTTCCATAAGGAAGAGAAGCCGCCTTCTTTGGCCCAGGAAATGTCATAGAGAAGGGGAGAGGGAAAGAGAACAGTGAAGCCATCGGATTTGTTTTCTGATTCTTCTTCCTTCCACCTTTTTTTTTTAAACAAGTGAACAGTTTATTAAGAATTAAACAAAGGTATGATGTGATACAGTACAAGGAAGACACTCAAAAAGAGTATAATAGTACTACTCACACAAAAACTTAAATTTCACCTCAAAAAAAAAAATCACAAGACAAAAGAGAAAGCAATTTCACTGTTATAAGATAAGATCCTTCATGCAAAGTATTAACTCTGACCCCCCCCCCAAAGCCCAACCTCCCAACAAACAAAAAGCTATCTGGGAATACTGCTATACTAACATATTAACCACAGTATAATCATTCTTAGGAAAACAGTAATTGAGCGATGAATTGAATTAAATAACAAAGTTCAAACCATCATAAACTCATAGACCACAATGATTTTAGAAAACAAGCAATTCTAGAAATCTTATAAACAATAAAAGAAATATTTCAATATCATTCAACTTGATCTGGATACACCTGGTATTGAAATTGGAGAAAATATATTGTTGTAAAGAGAAATTACAAACATGTTTCACTTATAGATGAGGATGCAATATCCTAAACAACATATTGACAAGGTGAATTACAAAATTAATATTTAAGTAATATACTTCAGTCGAATTGAATCCAATTTATATGAAAGTTAGACACTATTTTCTTTTCTTTTCCTTTTTTTTTTTTTTTTTTTGATTTTCTTTCCCTTGCCTCCTCCCCCCTCCTCGCCCCTGCTCTCTCCTTCCACCTTTGACAAAGTAAAGGAAGAGGTGTTGTCAGGTAAATGATGACGCTGCTGTAGGCGGAGCATCTGTTGGCCACATCTCTAACTCAGGATCCAGAAAGCAACCACTCACTCTTCCTCCACACCCACCCGAGAGTCACCTGACTCAGCCTGTGGGTGAACAGTAGTCACAAAGGAAAAGGCTTGCCACTTCCAGGCTATCTGTATTCCTCATTTGGAAGAAATATGGTAAATCCCACAGACAAAAACTAATCAGAGAATATTGATAAGATGTGTTGAGAACTATCATTTGAAATAGGGGGCCATGGAATCCTTCCCTGGGAAATTTTTGAGTAAAGAAATAACTGTAAAATGTTGTAGGAAGGAAGCAAGTGCTTCCGCTCTGACACCCAATAAAGGGGAGAGGAGAATAATAACTGAAGGGAATAATGGGGGCTTGGGTTTCTGCAGGGGGCATTAGGTCAATTAAGTACTTTTGGATTTATTCCAAATGAGATGGTAAACCCCTGGATGTTTTGTGTGCAGAGGAGTAACAAACTCTAACTTAGGTTTCTATCAGATTATCCCACCTGCTATGCTGAGAACAGACTGCAGTTGTTAAGAACCAAATCCGGAAGATCATCGTACTAGGTTGTCTTAATCAACCAGGGGAGAGATAAGAGCAGCTTCAATTAGGATGGCAGCAGAAGTGGAAAGAAGTAGATGAATTCTGGGTATACGTTGACAGCAGAAGCAATGGGCTCTGTTGACAAAATGGCATGAGAAAAAGAGCAAAGTCAAAGATGAGTTCAAAGCTTTAACCTAAGAGCAGCTGAGGTTTGGGATCATTGTTATATTCTAAGAACCCACCGTGGTACGTCCTGTAGTGATGCTTCAGTGATGACAGAGTCACGAGGCACGTGGTCTTCTCTCCCACTTAGTCTCTGCTTCCGCCACGCATTTTCTCGGCTCAGGGATTCTTTTCACTTAGCCATCGTCCTGACTTCTTATCTGGTTCACTGTGAAGTCACACATGGCTAGAGGTTAACACACAACACCGGACAGCCTGGTGAGTGAAAATCTTGAAATGGAATTCTATGACAATTCTAAAAGAGCCGGTTTTGTTTCTAGGGTGCCTTCGGACCCTTTTTGAAATAAAGTGTAGCTTTCCTCCTAATTAGAGAACTTTGTGTGGCTTGTTATTGTTGTTGGATCTCAAACTTACTTCTGAATTTGACGCTGGGCTCCACAATACACAGGGTATTATAAAATGAACATGAGAAATCCGGGGTGTTTTTGTATGTGAATAGGCATGTTAAGTGTGTCACAAAGCCTCCCCTTCACCTCCTTCTCCCCATTCCTAACCATTAATCCCCTATATTGTAAAAGGTAAGTCTGGGGCAGAAAATTCTAGACCTACCTAATGGTTCTCAATGGTCAGGACACGTGAGACTCATTTGGAGCGGCGTGCTGAAGATGAAGAGTTCCAGATGTCATGCCCAGAGATGAAGATGCAGTGGATTTGGGGTACCCCAGACACCCCGGATAACTCTGCCAGAGAACAGCGTGAGAAGCAGAGACTGAGACCAGGCAGCACGAGACGGCGAGGACTGGCAGGGCCAGAGGGAAGCACGGGGGAGGGCAGGTTCTGAGAAAAAGCAGGACATCACGTTTGGGTGCAGCAGCTTTCCCCAATGTGGATTCTGCCTCTGTTTGACAGATGCACTGTGTTATGTGAGGACCTGGGCTTGACCTGACCTCTACCTGAAGGTATGAGAAACCTGAAACTCATCATCACGAGCTGTGCCATCTTAGTCCAAGTGCTTCATCCGGCTGAGTATTTTTGGACTGTAAATTGGGAAAAATAATTCCTAATTCACCATGTGGTATAAATTAAATGAAACAGTTATTAAAGCACTTAGAATTGTATCTAATGCGTGGTAAATACTGAGTGTTGATTATTAATATTAGAGGTGTAGGCAGTGCTCATAAAAGGCGTATAAAGTACGACTAGAGCACCTGGTATACACATACATATGGTCGTACAACGATATATAATTCTTCTCTCATCATGAAACAAAGCCATGAAATCTCAGGGTCTCTTACATAGATGAAAAAGACATGTTTTTAAAGCTCATACCTCCCATCATCATTATATTTTACAGAGGAATAATAATAACTTGCATTAATTTATAAACAGTGAAAAGTTTGTACAGTTTCACCTGAGATTATAACTTCCTAAATAAAGAGCAAGATCTTTGTGCTTCTCTCTACCCAGCACCTCGGTATGTATCACATACAACAGGAAACTTCATGAATGGCTTTGGTAATATTCGCCTTCTTCAATGTAAAAATTGCATTCATTTAGGTTATTGATTAACCAGCTAACAAGCTAATTTGAATAATTGACAAGTAAAAGAGATTTGCTTCCAGATTTCTAATTCATGGACTAACATGGATAATTTTAAAAGTGAATAAAATCAAGCAAAAGACATAATAGGGACTTGGCCAAGGCCTTAAAATCAGAACCTTAGGGCAGCCTTGAAAAACAAGAAGAGTAATGACTTACTTGAGAACATTCTTGCTTTTGTGTCGAGAGGTCCAAGAGGCAGTAGCAGTAGCTCAGTGGTTAGGGCGACAGCCACATACACCCGGGCTGGTGGGTTCAAACCCAGCCTGGGCCAGCTAATACAACAATGACAACTGCAACCAAAAAATAGCCGGGCTTTGCAGCAGGCGCCTGTAGTCCCAGCTACTTCGGAGGCTGAGGCAAGAGAATTGCTTAAGCCCAAGAGTTTGAGGTTGCTCTGAGCTGTGAGGCCACAGCACTCTACCCAGGGTGACAGCTTGAGACAATGTTTCAAAAGAAAAGAAAAATGAGGTCCAAGAGTCACAACCCACTTTGTGTTATTTCCAATGGAGACTGTCAAAGAATTTGAGGGAAGATGCTGTAGAAATGTTGCAGGGAATGGAATTCAGAAACATAGCCACCTTTTTTGGCTCACTGAGCACCACCGTGGCAGTCTGCAAGAACAAGCGCCTTACGAAAGGCATCAAAAAGGGAGCCAAGAAGAAAGTGGTTGATCCATTTTCTAAGAAAGATTGGTAGGATGTGAAAGCACCTGCTATATTCAAGATAAGAAATATTGGGAAAACACTAGTCACCAGTACCTAAGGCCTCATTGAATACAACTTATAAAACATAACTCCATATTTCTTAAGCTAGTTTTATGTGGCTCATATTAATTATAATCATATTAATTATTCACATTAATGTAATTAATATTACATTATTTTTACAATATTAATACAATATTAATATTAATCATTTTATAATTTATAAAACATAACTCCATATTTCTCAAGCTAGTTTGATGTGGCTCATATTGATTGTAATCATACTAAGTAATCATATTAATCTAATTAATATTATATTATTATTACAGTATTAATACAATATTAATATTAATCATATTATAATCTATAAAGCATAACTCCACATTTCTTAAGCTAGTTTGATGTGGCTCATATTAATTGTAATCAATGAGGCCTAACTAAGAAAATTAAGACACCCAACTAGGAGTCTTTGAGTTGCTGATTCAATTAAAATTTTATTACCTGAATTTTTATGTTTATGATGCTTCTAGCATACAAAGTGATTTCACATTCCCTTTATAATCTTCACAATAGACTCTCTGTCCATTTTGCAAATATAGAAATGAAGTTCGACTAACTTGTTCAAACTTCCAAACCGGATTTCCCTGTGGTGATGTCAGGCTACTGGGGTCTGTCGCTCTCTAGGCATTGAAGGTCATGAGGAGTATAGAGCTAGGCACTAACAGAAAAGGAGGTAGGTGCTAATGGAAGCTAGTCTCTTCTTGCAACAGTTATTTGCATCGAAGGAACAGTATATAAAAATATGATTTGTATTTTTTTTTTTTTTGCAGTTTTTGGCCAGGGCTGGGTTTGAACCCACCACCTCTGGCATATAGGGCTGGCGCCCTACTCCTTTGAGCCACAAGAGCCACCCGTGATTTGTATTTTTTAGCAAGAACGATCCTTTTGAAATTTTCTCTAAAGAAAGTGCAAATGGCAAGAATGAGGGACTTCAATGAGCAAGGCCCTTTCATTTGGTGACCTTCACCGTGTGCTAAGCCAAATGTGTATTTTCTAGTGTGGGCATGTGAGATGGAAACTCAAGGAAAACTTCCCAGACTCAATGGGAACTTGGCACAGGAAGGGAAGTCAGGTGTTAAATATCGAGCTAAGGTATGTGGGGATTCTCCAGAGTTTTCATTTTCTCTGGTTAGAAAATGAAAGTGAAGGTGGAATATAGGCAGGGAATTCTTCTCTGGTTCTGGGAATCCACCTCTCCGAATATGGAGTTGGGGAAGGTGCGCAGAGAATAAGAGGCCCTTTGGGTAGCCCAGGGAAGAATGGGTGGTGGTGTGTAAGTGCATCTCTCAAGCCCACTAATAAACCAGGCTTATGGCAAAACAGACCCCAGAAGAACAAGCACAGTGATTTATTGTGATGCCTGGACACAGACTAAGTCAGCTGGGGCTTTCAAGAGCTTTCCCCGATGAAGATGGAATGGGGAGTAAGGTTAGTGTCCGAACTGCCTCAGGTCAGACGCTGAAGAAGAAATCCTTAGTAGTAATCATGTGATCACAGAGGAGCAGCTATTGATAACATAGAAAGGGCAGCTCCTTGGGGCTTCTTGAAGGAGGGTTCAGGAGCCATCTTTGTGGTCCTGGAGGTGAAGGGGAAGGGATCTGAGGAACGAGCCTTGCCGACTCTGAGAGCTGGAGAAGGATGGCCGTCTGAATCCCTCTCTCTAGTTTGGGAGGATTGAAGGGCGAAGACCAGAATCACACACATCAGAGTCTCTCCACAAAGTAGCCCTCACTTCTATATAAGTGTATGCTTGTAGCAGTGTCGTTACCCGTCGTAGTTGTAGGGACTTGTAGTTTTGGTGCCATCCTTCACCTGCTTGGAGACGAATCTAGTAGGAACCCACTGAAGGTTGCTTTCACCCCCACTCTTCCAATCAAAGCGTTACCTGGAGCCTTTTCGGGGTTTCAGGCCCTGCACTCCTTAACTTCATGGGGCTATGTTTCTAAAAATAAAAATTAGAGCAGGAAAACAGCAGAGCTGTAGATGAAGGCCTTCAGAGGACTCCACTCTTCCCCTTTTACTGTCTGTGCCCTTCCAGAACCCACAAAGTCCCTTCTGGAATGTGATGTAACAATGTGAGTCCCCAGAGTTCTCTGCCTTCAGCACACCTCAGTTTGTTTCAAGGTATGCACTGGATTCTTCCCTGGAGTAGACTCTTCCCTGTCTTCCCAGGAGTAGACTGTTTTTCAGGAGTGCCCCTGTGGATGGGGCTGGGGTGGGGCCCTTAGGTGTCCATGTACCTGAAATGTGTGGGCCTCAGTGGCACTTGATGGAAAAGGGAAAAGTTCACAATATGGTTTTTCTCCTCAAAGTTACTTTTCAAGGGCCAGGCAGGGTGGCTCACACCTGTAATCCTAGCACTCTGGGAAGCTGAGGCAGGTGGACTGACTGAGCTCAGGGGCTCAAGACCAACTGGAGGAAGAGCAAGACCCAATCTCTAAAAACAGCCGGGCCTTGTGGTGGGCACCTGTAATACCAACCACTTGGGAGGCTTAGGCAATAGAGTCACTTGAGCCCAAGAGTGTGAGGTTGCTTGTGAGCTGTGATGCCACGGCACTCTACTGAGGGCAACAAAATAAGACTCCATCTCAAAAAAAAGGGGGGGTAACTTCTCTTTGTTGAAGTCTGAGGAGTCACAGGGGTTAAAATTTTCAAACCTCACCCCCCCTAGGTTATTATAAAGTATATTTATCAAGATGAGAGAATAGAAAATGCCTTATTTAATAATTTGTTTTTGTAATGTGTGCCTTGCAACCATTTGTATCTTGTTCCTGGTTACATCAAATCTTAGGGATAAGCCATCTTTTCCTTAGCAAAGGCTCAGTCACAGGCAGAAAACAAGTTCTACTCTCTCAACCCTGATGGTAAATTCCTAGGGCTCGGATTGGCTCAGCTAAGGTTGAGGAGGGGAGGAAGGATCCTATCCGTGGTCCAATCATTTGCATACGTTTGAAGTGAGCCTTTTCATAAAAATAAGACCGTCCAGGGAGGAAATCATCCCTTCAGTAGAATGGGCGGATCACACGCAGAGAAATTGGGCTGGGTAGATTCTGCACTGAATATCTAGCTGCAGCCAGAATAAATGCAAATTTTATTTCTCTCAACAGGAAAAATTGGTATAAATATGGAAAGTCAATATATTCCAGTTAGAAGACAACTTCTACCATGCTTTGTTAGTCTTTTTTCACAGCTAGCTTTAATAGAAACAATTAATATGAATTACAGTGAAGAAGAAATTTCTGTAAAACAGAAATTAAAGCTTATTAAAATGACATTCAGCTTTATATAGTTTAAAAAGTGATCAATGTGTTAATACAGGTCTAATTTTTTTCCTTATTACAAAATCAAGCTAAAGTGTTTAAAAAACATTCCATTGACTTGTTCTTCCAAATATCCTTTGTTAAAAAAAAATAGCAAACCTAATAAGGTATACAATGTTTTATTAGAAACACTTGCCAAGCCTTCTAGCTATAGCAGAATGAATGTGGCTCATAATTGGGAACTCTAAAGGTTCTATTTGAAAAAATACAAAGGATTGGAAACTAGTATTTGCTTTGGATACAAGAAAAACATGTAGAGTAACATTGTTTCAACAATATTATCTCCAAGTGACAATATCAAATATGAAAAAAATGAGAAAATGTAGTTTCAACCTTTTCTGAAAGAAAAAAACCTCATCAAAAGAAAAAAGGCATAAATTGTGGTTATTTCCATGTATGTTTCTTCACCTCAAATAACCCTAATGTTAGCGTTTATACTTAAACTGAAAGGCCCATTCATTATAGTCAAGTCTGAAGCTTAACCTTCTCTGCACTTTATGCAGACAAACTTCTGCTGATCTCATTTGGCTCCGCAGACAATATACAACCACCCAGGAGTCATCAGGAATTCTAAACACAGGCATTGTTTTCTCAGGAGCAGCAGAGGGTCCATAATTCCATTATCTAGGAGAAGCTTGTGAGAAGTAACCTACACTAGTTGCAATCACGCATAGAAATGTGGTCTTAGAATGTTTTTACTTGGATATACAATTAAAGAACATTTAAATACTGTGAATATTATACAAGCAGTTTGTGAGTTAAAAACGTCTGACTTACACACAACTCACACTTATGAATGGAGGCTATTACACTAAGTCCCTGAGTTACAAACTTCTGACTAAGACACAACTTTCCCTTACAAACAGAGGCTATTCCAAGTCATAGGTAGACGTACCGGTTCCAACTTATGTACAAATCCAACTTAATTTGGATTATGAATGTATCTCATTCACAATCTAGGGGACTGCTTGTACACTGTTGGTGAGAGTGTAAACTAGTACAATCTCCATGAAAAACAGTATGGAGATTTCTCAAAGAACTACCATTCAATCCAGCAATCCTGCTACTGTCTACCCAAAGAAAAATAAGCCATTATAACAAATAGATACCTGCACTTGTATGTTTATCACAGCATAATTTGAAATAGGAAAGATAAGGAGTCCACCCAAGCGTCCGTCAATCGGTGAATGGATAAAGAAAATGTGGTATATAGACATATGCCATGGAATACTACTCAGCCATAAAAAAGAATGAAATAATATCTCTTGAAGTAACTTGGAAGGAACTGGAGGACAATATTCTAAGGGAATTAACTCAGGAATGGAAAAAATCAAAGATCATGTGTTCTCACTTATAAGTGGGAGTTAAGCTATGGGTTATACGGAGTGGAATAATAGTCACCAGAGACTCCAAGGTGGGAGGTCGGAGGGGAATGGGGGATGGAAAATGACCTAATGGGTGCAATGTACACTATTCAGGTGATGGGAACACTAGTCCAGACTTCACCACTACATGGTATAACAATGGCATAAAAATGCATTTGTACCCCCTAAATCTATTGAAATAATTAATTGATTGACACATACTACGCAGTTCCTCAAACATGTTAATATCTAAATTTAAAAATTTTCTCCTAAGTTTAAATAATAGTAGCAAAAGAGGTAATTCCAACATATTGTCTATTTTGGCATTTTAAAAATTAAAATGATTATACTATTCCTTTAAATGTATCCAAAAGGGTGTAGATCCTATAGCAATTTGACACCACCATCGTATTTTTTTATAATGCAAACAAGTTTTTCTTTAATAGCTCCTCTTGCTCCTTGAATTCATATTTCCTTTTCACTTGCCTCACAGAATTGTATGTTAATATTTTGCACTTTCAGCCTCATACCAATCACCTCCATCATATTTCTTTGCAACCAAACTATGTATATAAATTGAAATTATGTAAATGACCACAATGCTCTAAGCATTTTATTAAAAGCCATCTAGTCATCATGAGTACTGGCCATCAATTATTGCAAACATCATAAAAGATTGCACATTTGCAGTGTGGTGAGGTCGGACATGGGAGAAACGTAGTTGAACTTTTGAGGTCAAATGGGAAAAGGGCAATAGTGAAAGGAAAGGCAGCAAATGAGAAGTACAATGACCTTGACCATGGGGAAATCAATTTTTTAAAACAATAAACATGAAAGTTTAATATTTACCCCAGCCCCTTACAGTGACATGGCCTATCACTCCTTTGCGAAATTTTGTAAACCAGGACATGCATCCTTTGGTTGGAAGATCTTCAGGCTAGATGAATTTAAGTAAGGCTACATTCGTACAGTAAGAAGATTCCTTTTACATAGATTGTTTGTTTCAATTTTTTTTTTTTTTGCAGTTTTTTTTTGGCCAGGGCTGGGTTTGAACCCGCCACCTCCGGCATACAGGGCCAGCACCCTACTCCTTTGAGCCACGGGTGCCGCCCGTTTGTTCTAATTTTTTAAAAGCCCAAATTTTCTAAAGATGTTTTATTGAACACTGATGAAAATCTATTTGAAAATATAATTTTTATTTGGATTTGCTTGGGAAGGAGTTGGTAGAGATGAATGACACGCTAAAACTACCTTTCTATCACATCTTCTCCTCACAGCCACCTCTAACCATTACTTCAGTTTGAACTACAGAGGCAGTTAGTTCTTGCAAACATCCAGAGGTCTTAAATTACTCAAGGATTAGTTAAGTTAGATTTCTGACCACCAATGGAGAGAGCTTCTTCTAGGAGAGCGGTGTCCTCTTTCATCTTTGTTTGCAAATAGATTCATTCCATATCTGCCTCAAAATTTTTACTGAAATAAGGAAAGAAAAAAGCAATACATTCTAACATCTTGATTTTTTTAATCTTTTCTTATGAAGCCGTGGCTTCCATGAGCTTTTGACCTGTTTTCTAAGTTATTCTAAATGCCAGCTCTCCAAATATTTTTCCACTGTATAGTGATAGTGGACAGCTTTCCAGATGGTAATAACCATGCTCTTATACCCATTATCTGACCACTCAGCCAATCCCTATTTTAGGTTGCAAAAAGCTACATTGTTTGGGATACAGGTTCATTTGCTATAATCAAACCCAAAATAGCAGTGCTTTAAACAAAATAGTTTCTTTTCATGTAACAATCCAAGTTTAAGCAGAAATGGGCTGATACTATGCATAGCAGCTCCATGGATATTGGGGAGGCTATTACTATCTATTACTAGGCTATTACTATCTTACTCCTCCACTGTCTTAAAGCAGTTGCCCTCATCAAAGAAAGCTGAACTTCAAATCCACATTCCAGGCAGCAGGAAGAACAAAAGATACAGAGACAGGATAAATCTCTTCCTTTTTGTTGAGACAGAGTCTCACTATGTCCCCCTTGGGAGAGTGCTGTGGCATCACAGCTCACAGCAACCTCAAACTCTTGGGCTTAAGCAACTCCCTAACCTCAGCCTTCCAAGTAGTTGAGACTACAGGTGCCAGTTACAACGCCCTGCTATTTTTTAGAGATGGGGTCTTTCTCTTTCTCAAGCTGGTCTCAAACTCCTGAGCTCAACAAATCCACCTGCCTCGACCTCCCAGAGTGCTGGGATTACAGGCGTGAGCAATGCCTGGCCCATATCTCTTCCTTTTAAGGATAGGACCAGAGTTGCACACAACACTTAACGTTCACATACATTTCCAAATGCTTGATCATGTAGCCAAGCCTCCCAGTAAGGAAGGCTGAGACATGTCATTTGGTGGCGGCCATGTGTCTCAGCTAAAAATTCAACCACACAGAAAAGTGAAGAGGTCAGATATTAGGAGACCAATAACAGGCTCTAGTTGCTACAATGTATATCAAAAACTTCTATATATTACCTTTACAGCACCAAGGGGGGCATTTGAACAGTGCCTCTATGTTAACTGCGGGCACAATGTCATTCCCTCAGATCATGTGACATGATTTCTGACTAGATTGACTAATAATTCAAACTGTGTGGATGGCTATTGTTCATACCAGAAGAAATGTTGATCTGTTCTCAAAAGAACACTAAAAAAAAAAAAACCATTTTTCTCAAACTTTTCTTGCAAATGGACTGTCATATCCAGAAACTAATTGTTCTCTTTCACCTTCTTCTTTTTTTTTCTTTCTCTCCTTCTCCTCTGTAGGTTCATAGCTAACAAACAACTATAAAGTATCTTATTTCCACCACAAACTTTCACATACTATCCTACTCAAGCTACATAAGAGTAATATGAAATAGATTATTATTCTCAATCTATAAATAAGGAAATGGGGGGTTAGAGTTTACCAACTAGCTTAAGAGTACACCAGTAACTATTAGTTTACAAACTAGCTCAAGAGCACAACCAGAATCTGATTCCGATTATATTTCCCTACTTTTTTGTCCCAGTCAGAGGTCAGACAAACCGGTGATATGTCTTCCCAAGTAACTTTTTCTGAGAGTGTCAAACATTGCAGTCCAATAGATCAGAGAAACTAATTAGTGTAGCTGGTTAAAGAGCAATCATAGGCCAGCTGGCAGGTATTCCTTGCTATCACCCAAGATGATGCATTCCATTCCCCTTAGTAACAGAACCTCTAACTTATCTGGGCATAATGGTAGCCAACCTCCCTTGCACCAAGAAGGCCAGTGTAAGCATAATTTTTTGTACACAATATAAAACGTCTCCTTCAAGGAAAAAAGCATGATCTTCTTCTTTTACTACTTATGAAAATTGGAATATAAACATAATGTTGGAGCCTGTTATGGGTTAAATTGTTACAACCTCTCTCCCTACAAAGCAAAAAAAAAAGAATATGTTGAAGTTCTAACCCCAGTACCTGTGAAGGTGACTTTATTTGGAAATAAGGTCTTTATAGATTTAATCACATTCATATGATGTCATTAGAGTGATTAATCCAATATGACTGAAACTATAAGAGAAAAATTTAAACACACATACAGAGAGACTGGCACGTGAGGGTGCAGAGTCAGGCAGAGGGTAGTTATGTGAGAGCAGGCGGACGGCGGAGTTTTGTTCTACAAGCTGAAAACACCAAGGAGTGCCAGCAGAGAGAAGAAGCCAGAAGAGACACGAGTGATTCCCCCTACATCCCTCAAAGACAGCATGGCCATGCCAATGCCCTGGCTTTGAACTTTTTAGTTCAAACCATGCAACAATAAACTTCTGTTGCTCTGAACCACCCACTTTGTGGTGCTCAATTACAGCAGCCCCAGGAAACTAATCCTGAGCCCCAGCAGCCACGGGGTGGCTGTGCATTGTCTTGCTATAGATGTCAGAACAAGAGGCAGAAGCATCTGGGGCCTGGATGACTTCATGGAATAGAGATGTCAGCGACCCATCTGTCTGAGGGCTTTTACATGACAGAGGGGGAACAAGTGAATCTTAGAGCTATTTAGACTTTCTGTTACTCACAGATACACCTAATTCTGATACCAGCCGTATACAGGCAGTCCCTGGGTTACGAACAAGAGAGGTTCTGTAGGGTTGTTCTTACGTTGAATTTGTATGTAAGTTGGAACAGGTACATTTACACATTACCTGTAATAGCCTCCTTTCACAAGTGCAAGTTGTACAAAAGTTGAATGTTTGTAACTCAGGAACTGCCTACATTCCTTTTACTATGTACCAAAAAGCCTGTGGCACCTAATTCTAGCCTGGGTTTAATATTCTGGGTCTTCAGAATTTTCTCAGTGGAAATGGCTGGAAATCTGATAAAGCTAATTATATGTTCTAGCCTTGCCGAAGAAGACAGTAAAATTAAGGTTAGTTCTTTAAGATCACTGAGAACTGGAAGCAAATGCCTCCAGGGTTGAAATTATGGGTTATTAGGATTAAAAATAATAGTACCCTATCACAGTCGATAAAAACCCAGATGGTGGCATCAGCTTCTGCTGGAATCCACATCCATCTCCGCTCTCACTAGCCAGCTAAGTAATTTTGAATAAATTATTTCATGCCACTACTCCTCATATCTTATCAAAATAGTTGAAAAGGCAGCTGTTGCATAACTATTGATGGACAGCACAAGTGAGAAGATGATCACCTTGTGGGATTGTTGCAGGGATCCAAATGCACATAACTTAGTCCTAGACACAGTAAGTCCTTCCCACCCAGGGCTCGCACACACGTAGCTCCGTTTCCATGGATGCTCTCTTAACAGCATCAAACTCCAGCAAAAATACATTCTGTATGTTCTCATTCACTCTTTAATCTCAGCTCAGAGTTCAGCTCTTCAAAAAGTCCTGTCTTTGTCTCTCCAGCAATTAAATCTCTCACCATTTTAAGATTTTTTTAATCATAGCTCTTAGTAAAATTTGATCTGGGATAACTGTTCATGTTATTATTTGCCTGATTTCTATATTGCCTTCTAGACTAGCACTGCTCAAAGTGTGGTCTCCTGACCTGTGCTGGTATGCAAACTATCCTCCAGCAGATAAATACAGAAACTAAGTTTAGGTATTTAGAAATCTGTATAGCAATCTGACAGAGTAATCTGAGCTTACATTTTACATGTTCGGTATTTTTAGTTCATTTTTTGAGGAACTCATTTTTATTATAACCTACAAAGGATCTGCTTGCAATAATTTATTTATTTGTTTAATTGACCTATAATATGTATTCATATTTATGGGGTACATATTGATGTCTCAGTATACATACATGTATTACATGTATTGGATCAAATCAAGGTCATTGGCATATTCTTCATCTCAAACATTTACCGTTTCTTTCAATATCCTCCTTCTAGCTATTTGCAACTGTACATATTAATGTTAAATATGGTCATCCTACAGTTCTATAGAATGCTAGAATATTCCTCCTATCTACCTGTAATTTTATATCTTTAACAAATCTCTCCCTATCCCCAACTTGCCCCTACACTTCCCAGAATCTGGTATCCTCTGTTCTACTTTTCACTTCTATGAAAGCAAATAAAGCTTCCACATGTGAGTGAGAATAGGTACTGTTTAATTTTCTGTTCCTGCCTTACTCCACGTAACACAATATTCTCCAGTTCCACCCACATTGCCACAAATGACAGGATTTCCCTTCTTTTTAAGTAGTGTACCACAGTGTACACATACCAGGTTTTCTTTATCCATTTATCTGTTATTGGGCATCTAGGCTGACTTCATATCTTGGGCATAGTGAATGGTGCTACAGTAAACAGAGGGTGCAATATGCCAATTGTCTTTCCTTTGGATATATGCCCAAATATATGGATAATATGGTAGTTTTCGTTGTAGGTTTTTGAGAAAACCTTCATACTGTTCTCTACAGGTAATCTTTCGGTCGAGACGTTTGGACCGGGGATCAACAAATTTTTTCTGTAAAGGGTGAAATAATAAGTAATTTGGGCTTTTCAGGCCACAGAGCCTCTGCTGCGACTATGCAACTCTGCCCTTGCAACATAAGAGCAGCCAGAGACACGTATAAGTGAACGAATGAGGCTTTGCTTCAATAAAACTTTACAGTCAAAAACACCTGGTGGTCCAAATTTGACTCACAGGCTGTAGTTTACCAACACCCATGATAGACTCCCAGGAGGATGGAAATCTCATTTGTTTTATTCTTTATTATCTGTCCAGTGCCTCAGATAACTCTCACTCAATAGTTACTCAATAATTATTGGTTACAAGATAGCCTGCTGTCTGGTACAGGTGCAGACCTTGGATAAGTTGAGATAAAGGTCATATGCCCAAGGCTGCCAAGGGGTGTTACTGCCTGGGTAACAAGAATTTAAAAAAAAAAAAAAAGGTAATGGATGTTCCAGGGATTAAATTCAATTGCTTGAAAGAAGAAAGGAAGAAGGTGTTGGAAATTGGTAAAATTTTAAGAAAATTGTGAAAGTTTGGAAGAAAACGCAGTGGGAGGTTTTAATAAAAGACATATCTCGTATTGCTGGAGTTAGAGGTCATGAGTGACAGATGGAAATGACCATAAGGGTAGCAGTTTCCTGTGTTTAAAAACTTCTAATGATTCTGTGGGAGCATGGGGGAGGCTGCACATTCAACTCAAGGCATCTCTGAACCTGGTGAATAGATACCATGGGCATAATTCACCCTCCTAAGTAGGAAAAATTTATGGACAAGGTAGACATGTCCAAGAAATATTGTGGGGATGAGATCCATTTACGAGTCTTATGATAGATAAATGTGTAGAGATCCCAACTAGTGGACAACAGAGTAATATCAAAAGGTACTAATCTGAGGAAATACCGTCCTCATATTGGAAACACTGGAGGGGGTATCAATAACATCTGCGTTCAGCAGAGAAATCAATTACTCCCACAGGTCCCCCTCTCCAAAAGGCTTATTTCACTGTGATGCAAAATTCAGTTCATGTCTATTCTTCATAGTAAACTTTTGTATTAAATTTTAAAAAAGAAAATCCTCTGATGACTCCTATGATCGTGTCCACAATCCTCAGACCTCTGTGTAAAGTCCTTAATCATTTGGTTCCAACCTCCCTGTCTAGCTGCATCGCGCCAATGTGTACCGTTTCTCGAGTCTCACAGGGCCATTCACAGCTTCTTTCACAGCTCAGAGCCTTTGCTCTACTATTCTCTGCCTTACAGTGCCTTTCTTTTCCTCCCCATCCAGCACATTCTTAGGAACCTTTGAGACCTAGCTCAACCATACTTACACTGGTGAAGCCTTCATGACTCACTTATCTGGGAGACAATTACTCTCTCATTCCACCATGCTTTGCTATTACTTTATAACCTAATTATTTGTTTGTGTGTCTGCCTTTGTGCTGAGATAGAGAGCTCTTTGAAAGCTACTTTTAATATTCTGGGGCTTATGCAGAATTGGCAAAAATGCAAATAGCCCAGGATGCTGCATTTAAAGCAATTGCAGCAGTAGTTTGTGCTGTTTTCTATCTTGTCACACTAATGTTTTCCTTCTGCATTGATCCCTCGGCAGGAAATAGGACCCAGGCGCAGGAGAAAACATCCCTACGCAAGGTAAATAAGCTTAGCTGTGAAAAGGGCCCAATACTGAATACCCAAATATACAGAAGACCTTGAGAGAAATTCTCAATCTCATGTGCATTTTCAGGGAAATGCGTGTTCACATTCCTTCCTTCCTTCCTCTTTCCTTCCTCCCTTCTCTCCTTCCTTCCTTCCCTTTTCCTTCCTTCCTTCCTTCCTTCCTTCCTTCCTCTTTCCCTCCTCTCGTCTTTCCTTCCTCCCTTCTCTCCTTCCTTCCTTCCTCTTTCCTTCCTCCCTTCTCTCCTTCCTTCCTTCCTTCCTCTTTCCTTCCTCCCTTCTCTCCTTCCTTCCTTCCTCTTTCCTTCCTCCCTTCTCTCCTTCCTTCCTTCCCTTTTCCTTCCTTCCTTCCTTCCTTCCTTCCTCTTTCCCTCCTCTCGTCTTTCCTTCCTCCCTTCTCTCCTTCCTTCCTTCCTTCCTCTTTCCTTCCTCCCTTCTCTCCTTCCTTCCTTCCTCTTTCCTTCCTCCCTTCTCTCCTTCCTT
>CAUYRH010040158.1:0-71723 GCA_963574655.1 Perodicticus potto | reverse complement strand
AGTGATTAAGAAAATGCTATGAGGGCTATCTCTCACAGTACGATCAAAATGTTTCTGATTGTATATGAAGCACATTCTGCCCTATGATTGCACCAATGTACACAATTATGATTTAATAAAATTATTAAAAAAAAAAAAGCAGTAACACAATTTCCTTCAGATACCACCATGAACCTGGTCATCCAAATGACCTAACGTTGTTACCCCAGCTCCCTCCAGGTCCGGTGGAGGCGAGGAAGCTGCAGGTGTGTTTTGAAGCTATCTATTTAGATGCACTCGATTCCAGCCAAGATGTTTCTACCAGAAAAGATTCACTGAAAGACTCGTGTCAGGATCCTGCAGGGCATTTGAGTTCCATTCCCCTGAAAGATGGAAACTTCTCCCTGTTTGATGTTAAGTATCAGGGTAAAGAAACTCGCCTGGAAATTTGTGGAGGCAGATGAACAGCGCCCTGATCAGACTATTCAAAGAGGCAACAGGACGAATAAAGAGCTGCCGACGGCTGTCACGAGTAAAGGATAGAAACATCACGTTAGAAAAATAAGGTATAATATATTTTCTGCAGTCCAAGAAAATGCCTTTTGATTCTTCTTTTGGAATAAGAATAAACATTAATCTTAATGGAAGCATCATACTATGGAAAAGGAGGCTTCTGTAATACAATTTAGTGGCAGTGTATTTGAACACACAGTGTTCTAATAAAGCCTGTACAGAACCTACCTTTTTGTAACTCTTTGCAGTTTACAGACCTCTTTGAACATTTATTATCTCATCCAAATAGTCTGGAAACCTATTTCTGAGTTCCCAGTTGATCATGTAAAATATAGAAAATTGTTAAATCTCTCCCAGAATCATTTCTTGCAAAATGAGGATATTAATGTCTTGCCAAATCAATGTTTTCTTTCAAATAAGAAATGAATGAGTATGTTTTCTCTATAAATAAATTAGCAAACATAGTAAGTGAAGGTCATAGTCAATGAAATAAGTCTTTTAACTATTTAATTTGAATTTTAGGGTATGTTAATGTTACCTGTGATTGAAAGAGCCTGGCCCAAAGTTATTGTATATTGTACATTTCAATTTCTCTGATAGTTAAATTTTTTCCACATGTATATATCTCTTAGAACAAACCATTTTATTGTATCTTATGTGATCACAATGAAGTATTATTAAGATTAAATCAATATATAGTAGATTACAAAGCATTACGCCTTAATGCTTTAATTCTCTTACTCTTTTCACTATTTTTAATTATTTTTTTTCCTATGGAAAGTAAATCATTTTCTTTTTCAGCACCTCCAAAAGTAATCTTTCCCACATGTATTTAATTAACATGTAATAATGATAATTCAGTATCATTTTAATCCAATTTTTAAAACTTAGCACGCCAAAACAATTATTTAACATGTGAAAAATGTTTTCTATACTTGTATGGGCCTTAAAAATAAGTGCCAATGGAGGTGGCAGGTTCAAGCCCGGCCCTGGCCAAAAAAATAAATAAATAAATAAATAAGTGCCAAAATGAAATCCTTGGCATTGAGTAAAACAGTGATGTAGGTAACATGGGTTCCATTCTCAACAGACTTGTGATTTGAAGGGGAAGAGAAACAGAGATTTCTTGTGCACATAGCTGCCCTGTTAACAAAGTGCTATGGTACATAGAGGCAGAGAGATTTTGCCTGCTGGCAAGATTAAGTGCCCCCAAATCATTCCCTTCATATTCCAATTACCTTGTTGATAAAGTATTATAATGAGTAAAGTTTCCATTTCATCTGCTAAATATTTAAGCTCTTAGGACAGTGCACTCTTATTTATCTCAATATCTCAATTCCTGACCTTGCTTCATGCTCATTAAATATTTACTGAATTGAGTTTGGTGGACAGAAGTTAGAGGAGCTCATAGAAGAGATAATATTTAGTAAAGGAGATCATGTTCGACCTGAGCTTTGAATAGTAATAAGCTAGAAAAAATGTAGAATAGAGGTGAGGAGGAAATTGCAGTGTCAGCAAAATCACCAGGCACTTACAGGAATGAGTCTGTGAAATATTTGAAAAATTATTGACCTCCTGTTAGGGAGTGTCTGGAACTGCAGATGAAATGGGAAACCGAGGCCATAATTAGAAGGGCCTTGATTATCATGGCAATGAATGCAGAGTCTGTTGCAAACAATCAGATCAGTTTCCTAAAGTAGTGAGGAAGCTGTCAGCAGTGACAGCCCCAGAAAGAAGTGACAGTAGTCCGAGTAGAAGAAGACAAAGTCTCAAACCGAGGCCGTGGCCATGGAAATCCAGAAGAGGACGTAATTTTAAGAGACAGTGAAGATGGTGGAAACTGGCTTCCTGCCACCATGAGGTCCCCACATCAGCCCTGACTGCTCACACTTGGATTATTGTTTGAGAAGTTAAAAAAAGAAAAAAAAATCTTTTGTTCAAGCAAACACTATTAGGTTCTCTGTTACATCAGTTAAAATCACACCCTAATCAATAATAAGGAAGGGAAGTGTGGAAGGGTCTGGAGTTCAAAATAGTATTCAAAGCTAAAGATAAAATTTTGGAAATGAATTCTACATGAATTCATAGTTGAAGCCATAAGAATGAGTAATATTGCCCAGGAAAAGAATGCATAAATCAAGAGGCAAGGCAAGCAGGCAACAGAGGAACATCAGATTTCAAGGCAGGCAAGTAAGGACGGAGCAGCCAGCGGTGCAGGGAGAGTTAGGTTAAAGGGAGCAGCATTTCTGGAAGTGGATTCTGCTATGTGTTCCTGTGTACGCAGCTCTAAGTGTGCCATAAGAGAAAATTCACAGCACACAGCTCTGCTTGCATCTGAGGCCTACAACCTCTGTGGCCGGCCGGTATCTTTGGCACCAATTTCTAAACCATTTTGAAACCTGTATGCTTTGAACATTTGGGGTATCAGCATTTGAAGTCAGGTTCATTTCCCGCCTCCTCCATGCTGTCTTCCCTGACTCAGTCTCACCCAGGCCAGCAGCGTTCTGTTGGTCTTGGCTCGCCTCCTCCCCTGGACAACAGACAATTGCAGGGGGGAGTGCTGAGCGCTGGACATGCCATTGATGATGCCATTGCTTTTCTTAGGAACTGCTCGGATTCGATGGTCTATCTTGAAGTGAGATGCCCTATAAAAAAAGCATATCAATTAGTATTGCAGTGCTTTATAATTTACTCTTTAATTTATGTTAAGATACTGGGATACTATTTGCTTAGTAATTTTTACATGGAGGTCTTAACTCACCCTCTTCTATTTTTCCATTATAACTTCTCTAAGATAATGATGCAATTTTGTAGATACTTTAGAATTACCATTAAATGCAGTAGCAATCTATTATCATCTTTGCGATTTATGGCCTAAGAGCGTGTGTGTGTGTGTGTGTGTGTACACTCCACCATTTAGAGTACAGTATATAATGGGAACTGGCTTGGCTATCACATGGGAACATAAAGGATTATTTCCAAATGAGAGCAGAAGTCCATCTAAGCAGTGTTCTTGAGAGGCCTGTGTGGTTAGCTAGCGTGTGGGATCATCTTGCCCCTTGATATTGACTTCAGAAGATGTTTGTATGCTTATCTCCAATTTTTCTCAACTTACTATGGAGGTATTACCTATGATTTATATAAACTCTAATGTAGTATTTATATTTTCATCCCATACTACCTCTTAAGATAATAGTTTCACTAAGTAACTAGTACTGACCAGATTCCCATTTTACTACATAGTTGTCTTAAAATTATCTCCTTAATTTTCAAAAAATGTGGACAAACTATCATTCCTTCGTAACCTGTTCTACTTCACCCTAGACAGGTAAAATTTTCCATCAAGATGCTGCCATCTTGGGTTTATTTGCCTTTGAGTAGATGCAATACTACAGTCTTTGGGACAAGGCATTTAATTATTTTGCAGGTTAGTTTTCAAATCTGTAGAATGTTCCCAACAAAATCTTTTTGAAATTTTATGTTACAAAGATTTTGTATTTTTTGTATCCCCTTTTGGTGCAAGTTAAGATACGGTTTTAAGTAGTATTAATTGTTTCTTAGTAGAATAATTGGTTAATAAAAGTGATGTAAAAATGTTTGAAGGGAAATATGGGTTATCAAGGCTTATTATTATGTGTTCTAGCCATTTCTGATATTTATTGCTCTTTAACTTTGTTGTAAGTATATCTTATTTTTCGTTGAAGTTATATTTTTATTTGAAATCCAGTCTGTTCATTCGATGTGTCTATATGTTACAACATTTTATTACATTATATTTAGGGCCTAGAAAAATTATAAACAGAAAAAAATTATTTGAGGACTTTATTTGTTTAACATAAAGTTGATTTTGGTTATTTTTTTTCTAATCTTCTGTACAGTTTTCCAATGGAATTATGTTTAGATTTTCAGAAAATTAACACATGAATAAAGTGAACTTTGCTTTTCCTATTCTGCTTGATTCAACAGTTTCACCTAATGGAAGAATTTCACTAGGGTATGAAGGATTGAAAATGAAGTTTTTATTCAGAACAGCAGCTTGTTCCTTTAACTAAACCATGATGTGTTCTCAGGTGCCCTGTTGCTGACTTCCAAATTCATTGTGTTATTTTGCCTTAGGGAAGCTGTGTGCTGGAAGAGCTGCCTTTTAACTGACATTAAGTGGAAATGCCAAGGTGAAAACTACCAAGATTCATGGTAGATGGATGCAGATTTTTATTGTATGCTGATGAAATCATCAAAATATAAAAGAACTTTGTCTTAAAGATTTTAAGACCGTGGAGAGAAATATCAGGGTGCAAAAACAGTTTACATGCTTGTTTGTTGTATGCGAAGCACATTTTCATCATGCTTGGCACTTACCATGTGGTTATAAATCTTACCTGAATGTGACTAATGAAGAGTTTTCTAGTGTTTAACTAGCGCTCATTATGGACTTATATCTCAGATGAGTATTTACAACAGTGGGAAAAAATTTATCATCTGGATCCTTCTTTTCAATATCTTTATATATATATCTCTAATTTACGTTAAGAACCATATTTTGTGTCAGGGAAGTAAAAACGAGCTTGCATCCAGATGCACTAACTGTGTTTTCGGGGGGAAAAGAGGTAAGAACACGTGACCACACACACACACACACACACACACACACACACACACACACACGATGCTCCTTGTAGATTAACTGATGACATCGAATCATAATCTGCCCTGGGCCTTGATAGCTTGTGCACAGTCTCCACTGCACACTAGACCTTTCTTAGTTTGCTGGCACCAGACAGTTTGCAGCCATCCACAGTAACATATAGTTACACACACTACCAAGATAATCTATAGTCTGTAAATTAGGAAATTCCTTAAGTTTACCAGGATAGGCATCTGATTGGGGTGTAAAATCTTTATAACAGCTACAGCATCGATTATCTACTAAGTATCAAAAGCGGCTTTAAAGTGGCCCTTGGTTAAAGTCATAGCCAGCACTGATAATTCTTTGTTTCGTATAATTACTGTATTCCTAAAAAATATAAACATGAATCAAATTCATGTTATTGATTTCTATCTCAACTACCTATGTGGAGTGACCATTTAGAGGAAACCAAGTGCTTGAAAATTATGTTAAATGATTGTTTTCGAAGGCAAATAGCCACTTTCTGATTTTTTAAAGTTTGATTTTTTTCCCCCTTAGAAATAAGATTTTCCAAAAAAAAAAAGAAATAAGATTTTCCTGGTGTGAGAGGGTCCTGTCAAAATGAAAATAATCATGGGCCCACTGTGGGGTGTAAGGGACATCCTCTGGGCATGGGACACAGCTACCCGATGGACTCTACCTAACACATGCAGATATAGTGGCTTGGTTGTTCTGTACCCTCTCATTATCCTGAAATAAAAAAAATGAAAATAATCAGTTGCTGTTGGTGAAAAATCTTTCATTCTGAGGCCTCTGCCCACACAGTTGTTTAGCATGGGTCTGCGGTGGAACTCCTACAGATGCGCGCATCTTACTAGAAAGCATTACAGCAGACCTCCGGGGCTCATGAGCATGTTTCTCTCTGAACGTGGCTCATCTCAGACACTTATAAAGTGAGTACAATCAGTGAACCCATCTTCAGCGATTCCCCCTTCCCTCGCTTACAGGTGTAGAGATAAGAACACTAGCAAAAAGTGACATTTATTGAACACATTATGTTCCAGGCACTATTCTAAGCACGTCATCTGCGCCAACTCATGTAAACCCCACAATGTCCCTATTACTCTCTGCATTTTACAGGCTATGAAAGTGAGGTACAGGCAATGATTAAAGTTCTCCAGCTGATAGCAGGTGGGCTCAGGATTCAAATTTAGTCAGTCTGACTACAGAACGTGCTGTTTTAACTGCTACATTGAATTGCCTTTAAAAATATATATATACAGGGAGTAAGAGTGCCAGAATTAAATGGTGTATTCTTTTATTACTAGCCTTTGGCTACTGCTGTGGGTAGAACTTCTCTGTATCCTGACAGAAACATCATCAGTGCCCTTGGACACTCCCCCAGAGTCGACCTTTGGGGGCCACTTCAGAGCTCTGGAGTGGGCATGCGGTACGGCTCCTGACTCCCTTCCTGAGCTCTCTTGGGTCTGCCCTGGGCATAACTAAGGTGTACATATAGCACCAGGGCGATCTGCAACAGTGGGCTCGATGGCATGTGAGACGTTTACCCTGTTAAGAGCTCAGACACTTTCATTTTTTTTTAAACATTATGATGAAGGTACTTCATGTTAAAATCAACCATCTCAGCTTTTATGATTTATAAGGCACGCTGGTCCCCGTTTCTCTATCACTTCCTAGAGGTAGTCTCTTTTAACTGTTCAAAATGGAAACTTCTCAGATATTTAAGAAGTATCCACAGAAATGAATCTCTTTCTGTCTCTTTCTAGCTCTCTTTATATATATATGTGTGTGTGTGTGTATACACACATATATATGTATTTTAAACAGTAAAATTATACTTTATGTGTTGTTCTGGCATTTTATTTTTCTGTTTCAGATTCATATGAGGATACATATGTTTAGGTTACTATGTTTTCATTTCTAAGGTAAAGTTCAAGTGTAGTTGTGCCGTTTGCCCTGGGAGCTTGCTGAACACCCTCCCATTGTGTGCATTAGGTGAGACTCCACCAATCACCCTCCTCCTGTCTCCCCTTTTGTTCTTCTCCCCTTTCCTTTGCTAAATAATACTTATGCTTTTCTTTTGTGTGGGCATGTAATTGTTTATATATTGGTTTCATATTAGTATTGAGTACATTGCTGGCATTTTGTTTTACTAAATAAATTGTATTAAATTATTGCTCCATTTCAGAAATGCTTGTCAGTATATTGAGAATTAGCTCTTTTAAAAATCTTATTGTAATTTTATTTTTATTTTTTTTAAATACACGTATTTTATTATTCTTCATTACATTATTCCCCCCCCCACCCCCCGTGGTAAGACAGAATTGATTTACAGAAAAGAATACAGAAAACACTAAAGCTCCTGGTAGAGGGAGAGAATTCAAGTGGGGAGAGAGAAGCTCTCTCCGATCCTCTCCTGGTCTTTCCCAGTCTCCTTCTTTAGGCCTTTAGCCTCGGGGTATATATAGATGTATGGGTTCCTTGGCCAGGAAACGAATGAATACAGTCCCTTCCGCCAGGGGCAAGGTGAATGAGTATATCAATGAATGGATACAGTCCATTCATGAAATTGAGGCTTAGGAAATTCATAAGAAATTCACCTAGGCACATTTAATCCTAAGTGTAAAGTGAAGGAGACACCAAGGCACAGGTGTCTCCTTGGCAGGGGGACCTCCAATCCCCACCAGAGAATTAGCTCATTTTTAAACACAGTTGCTGTTCCTAGCACTCTGGGAGGCTGAGCCTGGTGGATTTCTGGAGCTCACTAGTTAGAGACCAGCCTGAGTAAGACCGAGACCCTGTCTCTAGTAAAAATAGAAAAATTGAGGCAAGAGGATTGCTTGAGCCCCTAAGTTTGAGGTTGCTGTGAGCTATGATAACTCCATAGCACTCTACCCAGGGTGACAGCTTGAGACTCTGTCTCAAAAAAAAAAAAAATTGAATAAAAATAAATAAATAAAACAATAAGTGAATGAATAAATAAATATTAAAAATAATAAATAATTGAATAAAAATAAATAAATAAAACAATAAATAGATACATAAATGAAGCTACTTAATATAAATAATAATGGCACTTAAAGTAATAAAGTAATTTATTTAATTAATCTTCTGTCATCGGAAATTGGGTTGTGTCCCAGTTGTGTGACTCAGTGGAACAGTGAACAGTGGGACTCAGGACATCAGGGTAAAGAGGTGCACATTCTTGCTTCAAGCACTGAAGCTCAAACTGGTGCCAGACCTCTACCTATTTAGCAGATTTTCAGAGTTTCCCATTAATAATGACAGATTTTATGTAACATCCAGCTTTTTGGCGGGGAAGCTTAACAAACTCTACATGGTTGGTTGACTCATGAACTCTCAATATACTTTTGTAATACATATAGTGATAAGCAAAAGGGAAGGATTAGCTTTATGAATACTGTATTTTGAAAGATTGGGCAACTATTATACAATGGTTCTATATCTGCAGCTCTAGATTTATTATCTATTTGCTTCAGAATTATTCTCCTCTTGGAGGGAACTCTTCAATCTTGTTTAAAGTTGCATGATTGGGTCTAAAAATGTTTCACTTTTGGTAAGGAGCAAAGGGTTGTATTAAGGAAGAGATGATATTTCTTTGGTCTCTGGCTTCATGTTCAGCTGAGATGGCCGAGATGGTTTTGTTGCTTCATAACAAGGACTCATTAAGATCTCCTTTCTTTGACCTTTCTGGAAATGTTCATCACTTTCTTTTTTTCCCAGTTCGCCACTTAAAAATCTGTTACGACCTAATGTCAGGTAGTAAAACTGTTCTGTGAAAAGTTCTAAAAATAATAATCCTTAGTAAGTGACTTCTAAGTGGCAACATAATTGATGTCCAGGAGAGAAGGGGACATTGTGCTAACTCAACTGTTATTCTCTCTATGCAGAATTATATGAGGTTTTAACAGCACGTAGCTTGTTACCTCAGATGGAACAGAAATATTAGGCCTGAATTAGTTCTATGATAATTTATACTTGCATTATTTTATTGAATTGGTGTGTTTTGGTTTAAAGTGGGCTTCAGTGTAGGTCTTCCTGTAATTTTTATGAAGATTAATTTACGAAAGGATTATGCAAATACATTCACATTCACATTCGTTTATATTCAAAGCATACTACACAAGGATTTGCAGATTATGGAGATATAAACTATAATACAATGGAGTGTGTACTGTCAATACATTACAACTTTGTAACAATGAGAGTAGAGCTACTCAAAATTCTGTTCCTTCTTTAGAATAACTCATATTTGTCTCAGTTCAGCAGGATGTGCAGATTGCATTAATTTTGACTATCAATTTCACAGACCTTGTCTCATGTAAGCAAAGGAGTTTAAACGGGCCTTAGTTAAGGATTCCTGCTGTGTCAAAACCCTGAACTTTCCAGCCAGCAGCACATAGTTAACTTTCCAGGAATTACCATCTGGAGTGGTATAGTAGTGCCCTGTTAGTTTGGACATACCTTGCTGACTCATTCTTTGGAACATGTCATCAGAATCTAAGGAGCTCTAGACAGAGGCCTTCAGTACTGTGAGATACAATGGTGGTGTGAATTTCATTGAGCTCTGTGCCAGTGGGGCCTAAGAAGCTCTACATATTGGTTCCTTTGTCACCATCTGTGTAAGTTCATCCTTTGCTAGAATCTGTGTTAGAGAACATGTTAGTCCATCGTTCTGTTCTTGTGCTTGTTCATCCCTTATTCAACAAACACTTATTGGGTCCCTCTAAGTAATGGGTCTTAGATTCAGGGAATACAAAGGTGAAAAAGATCCTTTTTTTTCCCTCAAGGCTGTCATGAAGGCAAAGAGATCTGTTGCAGGGAGAAAGAGTCTACTACAGCATATAGGGATATGGATTCCGATGGCACAAAGAAAGGCGTGACCAGCTGCAGCTGGGGTGTCGTGGAGATTACGGGTGATTTTACAATTACACTAACTCTTAAGCTAGGTCTTGAAGGATGAACAGATTTTACCAAATAAATGAGAAGTAAAATACTTTCTCTCCAAAGAGAGAAAGGCACAAAGGTGTATATGCAACATGCCATCTATGGGGAACTGCAAACGATTCTTTCAACAATACTGATGAAGTAGATACCGAACACGGCTGGGGGTGTAAGGCTAAAGGTGGGAAGCTTCTGGAAGTGTGGCTAGAGAAGAAGTTAGAATACATAGGCGGCCTTGCATAAGCATGAAAACAAAGCTAGACTCTATGTAGTGACTGATGTCACAAAAGGCTTTTAAAATGAGACTAATTGGAAAAACTGTAGCTGTGATGTGAAGAATGGCTTTCAGGAGTTAGGGGCATAAAAAAGGAGTGTAGATTGTTGCAATCAATAATCTAAGAAGGAGGCAATGGGGTGCAGGAAATGGGGGTGGATTGAAGAGATCCATCTACTTTGCAAGAAAGTAGAGTATGGGAGTATCAGGGACTGATTCAACAAGGGCAGAATGGAGCTGTGAGAAGGAAGCTTGAATTCAGCATAATTGTACCAGGGGGAAACTGAGGAGGAATGTTTATGAAGAAGACAATGCTTTCTGTAGGACATTTTGAGTTTGAGGTGAAGGTTTTCAGTAGGCAGGTGAGTATGTACGTCAGACGCTTGGGAGAGGGGCCTAGGTTGGGGCTACAGCTTAGGGGGTGTGCGCAAATACCTGATATTGAAGCCACAGGGGTTGATGAGATCTCCAGGGAAGGCCCCTTGAGAGGAGAGGAGAGGACCTTGCACAGAACCTTGAATATCACCAGTGGTGTAGACTTGGGTGGTGAAAGGGGAGTGAGCAAAAGAGATCGAGAAAGACAGACAGCAGGTAGATTATCAGCAAATGAAATGTATTTTTTCATGCCTCTCTCCTTCACAGACTACGTTTGATATTTTTCCCTATGAATCAGATATACCTTTTCACCAGGTATATTGCTTTTAATTTTAGATGTAATGGTTTTCAGTTCCTTGTGAATTTGACACTGGACTCCAATTATTTTGGACAAGAGACTTTGTAACTCGGGACTGTATACTTTCATGTGATATTTTTAGGGGAAAAAGTAAGTCTGAAGTCTTTTGGTTCAAGACATCTTCCTTTTAGGACAGTGGAGAAACACAAAGGGGAAGGGGGTGGGAATTAGAGCAGTCTATTATAAGAGAGGATATTTTGAGAGGGAAACTTTCATCTCCTGAAGACACATTGTTCTCTTACTAACTGTGTCTTATAATCTTGAAAGAAGCCCTAGGCTGGGTGCCGTGGCTCAGGCCTGTAACCCTAGCACTCTGGGAGGCCAAGGAGTGTGGATTGCCTGAGCTCATGGGTTCATGACCAGCCTGAGCAAGAGTGACAGCATTTCTAAAAATATCCAGGCGTTGTGATGGATACCTGTAGTCTCAGCTACTCAGAAGCCTGAGGCAAAAGCATCTTTTAAGCCCAAGAGTTTGAGGTTGTTATGAGCTGTGACACCACAGCACTCTGCCCAGGGCAACACAGTGTTCCTCTGCCCCTCCCCCCAAAAAAGAAAGAAGCTCTAGATTATGTGATCACTAATGGCTAAGGATTGACTTGTTCTAATGTAAGAGTAAATGTAGATAAGGTTTATGAGCTGTTAAAACAACTTATCTCCTTTGTAGCTCAAAGTTCCCTCATATTTTCTTCAATGAGTCATCTGATCCTGTTGTTTACTATAGAACCCTATGGATTTTCCATAGATATTTTCATTTTCAAATTTATATTGGTGATCTCTCTTTGTATATAGACAGATATAGACACATAGGTATAGATATTCTGGTTGAGCATCTGTATAAGTTTAAAAGGTTCAATAATCATAGCTCTGGGCAACTTTCCAGCCATATTCATACAAGACGATGAATGCGGGCAAAAGGTTGTGTTCCCAACACTTGCTTGTAGTTAAATTGCACAGCATGCTTTTTCCTGTGGAAATAATGTTGTAAGTGGTCCTTGCATTCAAGTCTTGCTCACTGCGATGGTTTGATGTTCAGAAATTCATTGACCTAGACCTCAAATGGGGGCACTAATTCTTCTTCCTTCAGCATAGGTTGGGTTTAGGGATTTACTTCCAAGGAGTTGAAACAAAGTGGATCGGGGTGTGGCTCACAGAACAGATGACAAAAGGCACTGCCGCTCTCTCTTCTCCCTTTCTCCTGGATGGCTGCTCTGGGGCCGACAGTGCACGGGCAACTTGTAGAAAACCCATGTGGTGAGGAACGGCTGCCTCTGGCCAACAGCCCTGTGAGGAAGCCCCGTGGAAGTGGTGGGCACAGTCCCGGTCAAGTCCCCACTGTACCTTCATGACAGGCTGAGCCGGAAACAGCCAGTCAATCCACTCCTGAATTTCTGACCCTTAGAAGCTGCCGGATAATAAATATTTGTTGTCTTGAGTCACTAAATTTTGTAGTAATTTGTTTCCCGTAAGTAATATATTCACAGAAAACTGTTGGATCCAGCTTAAATACACTCATGTTTTATAATGAAAAACTATTAAACGTACAATTTTAAACAAAGGAGACACTGTAAAATTGAACAAAGTGTAATTTGAATACATGTTTGAGGGAAAAATAGCACGTTTAATTAGAGAAAGTTGAGGAAGAAGACTTTGTTTTTGTTTTTTGTTGTTCCAAAAGGAAATTCTAGGTTTGAAAATTGTGTATAATTTTATTATACTTATAACTAACTATACTTTCACAAAATTATGATCTTTTTTCATTCACATCCTAAAGAAACATAACGAAAGATCGACAAAAGGGGAAGAAAGGTCTTCCTGAGGCAAGGGTTGGAAGCGAGGTGGGCAGGGAGAAGAGGGGTACGGAACAGGCTGAGAAAGGAGAGGACACCTTTGGTGGTCAGTGGGGACCAGAGGGAGAGGGACTCAGTGTGCGCATGCCCACTGGAAAAGGGGCAAAGGTGTGTGGCACGTGCCTCCACCCTGAGAAGAGGAGATTCTGTTGCTCCTCAGAGCAAGTCAGGTTGGAATGATGTGGCGTCTGAGGTGGTGTCAGGAAGGCAGTGATGCTGACCCCTGAGTTGACACTCCAGGGAAACTGGTGTGAATATGGATGGACCCTGTGCCACCAATTTCTTCACTGCAAACTCTGTTATTCACACCAGCTTACTTTGAATTCTCATATCGTCATTTCCCCCCCCGAATCCCTGGAGGGTTGTCAAGAAATACTGTACTTGTCAGCTAACCGGTCACCTTAGTTCTGTGTACATAAAGCCTGTGGAACGCAGCTTGATTTTTGCCAGGTACAAAGAGGACATACATTTTTTTGTCCCAGTAAGTTCTGCAATTTTTCAAGGAGGACGTGTAACTCCACAAGATAGGAAAATAGAGTTGGCAAAACGAGGCACAACTGAATTTCTAGCTGGGCTGGGAAGGTGGGGGAGGTGAATCTACCTTAGTTCCAAATGAGCTCAAAGGATACCTTTTGTAAGGCCAGTAGCTTCTTTCTCTATGCCCTTTGGAGAGGTGAATTTCTGAGGTTAAATTACCTGCTGCATGCTGTCGTATAGGCTCTGGTAAATATGGTATTGATTCATTGCTCAGGTTTTCACAAGCATGTGTTTTTAACACACAGTTATTTTTTTTTTTTTTTTTTTGCAGTTTTTGGCCAGGGCTGGGTTTGAACTTGCCACCTCCGGCATATGGGGCCGGTGCCCTACTCACTGAGCCACAGGCGCCGCCCCAACACACAGTTATGAATAGTCCATATTCATTCGCGTCTTCATCCTCAGGTTTGATCTGCAAACAACAGGACATACTTCAGTGTGTGTGTGTGTGTGTGCATCTTTCCCCTTAAGTATCAGCTTTTATTCTGAAGGAGAAAATTAAAGTCCATCAATTCTATGAACTACCGATTAGTATTTTCAAAATACTTTGTGGGTTTGTTGCACCATGACTTCCCATGTAATATTTCACATTTGTCCTACTTTTAAGCCAAACGCAAGGGTTAATAACATGTCATATTTAGTTTAAAACCAAGGAACCAAACATGGTCAGGGCTTTTAACTTTCTTGCCAGAAAAGTTCAATCCTCAGCTTTCTGGATATGAAATCTCTATTGACAAATAGAAAGTGCGAACTGTTTCTGAAGAGATAAGCATCTTTATTGTCTTTGGGGACTAAAGTTGGCAGGTTTTTATTCTCCCACTCCCTGGCATTACTCTGGAAACTATCTTAACATGTTTGTACAACATGTTCAAGTCAGAGAGAATGAGCTGCTAATAACAGGACAGCAATTCTATTTTGAGAATTTTTGAGCAATAAAATGAATGTTATATTCATTGTTGGCAAGGAGGATACAGCTGAGGGCATTGAGTGGATGGGGGGCAAGTGGGGGAAAGAGTGTAGGGACGAACCGGCTGGACCATGGGACGCAGGATTCAGCAAGTGTTAGTGGAACCGGTTTGGATCGGAGGAAGGAGGAACACTGAGGTGGGCTTTCTGCATGGACTTCCTTCCCAGGGCAACGGATCTGATTCTGGTTTCCCAGCAGCAGCACAGTTCTCATTTTGAGCTGGAGAATTCTTTGCTGTGGGGAGCTGCCCTGTGAATTGTAGAAGGTTTAGCAGCATCTCCGCCCTCTATCAGGTAGATGTCAGTTGCGTTACCCCATTCCTCAGGTTTGACAACAGGAAATGTCTCCCAGCCATGCGATCCCCATGGGGAAAAATGGCCAGAGTCGAAGATAGAAAGCTGTGTTTACAGCTGTTGCAGCAGGAGGAGATCAGTGAGTAGCTAAAAACATCGGAAAAGAGGGGCAGCGTCTGTGGAGTAATCAAAGGAGTAGGGTGCTGGCCCCTTATGCTGGAAGTGGCGGGTTCAAATCCCAGCCCCGGCCAAAAACTAAAAAAAAATAAAAAATAAAAAAATAAAAGCACCAGGGGAGAGAAGGATTTTTGACCCAAAAGTAAGGAAGAGTGGACCATTGATAAGATCTCCAGAAATCTTCCAGGTAACTACCCTGGCCTGGGGTGGGAGAGGGTTCTCCTTAAGTCTCATGGGGTCTTCACGGCTGTTATCTTATAGAGCAGTGCTTCCCAAACGCGAATGCATCGCAGAGCCCTGACATTAGATGACGGATTACGGGACTGAGAGTTTCTGATTAAATAAATTCCAGGTGGGGCTGAGAAATTTTGTATTTCAGAGTGTAGTTTCCAAGCAATGCTGATACACCACAAAGACATTCTGTTTTGAGAACCCTGTTGTAGCATAAACTGCCTTTGGCACTGTCAGGTGCTAGACTGTTCTTGATTCCCCTGTCGCTTCCTCGTGCCCAGCCTTGCCAGCCTTTGGTTTTCTTATATTTGTTCTTTCTCTAATCTTTGCACTGCTTCCACAGTCCTTAATGGTCTTCCTTAATCCACACCCTGCTTTAAGGGGTGAAGGGACATGCCTTCTCCTTCTTTTTCTTTTCTTACTGGGCTTATTTATTTTTCTTTGCAGTAAACTATATGCAATTCAGTTTACCCCATGGTGCACCCTGTGTCAGCCCTCAAGGTGCCCATCTCCTGGGAACTCATTCCGAAAGCCTGGGCTGTGCTACAGCTGTCAATAATCTAGAGTTACTTAGCATTCTACATGCTGTTTTGACTATAGTAACACATTTTTTAGGGAGTATCTGATTTTTAGATACTTTTGTGAGACATAACTGATTTTTTAGAACTTATCTTTCTACAGGGGGCATTTGAATTAATTTGCATGAATGAATACTTTTACATGTGCCCACTTCCAAGCTTTTCTGTGACCCTCTTGCCCACTCTCACACCTCACGCATGATGTCCCTATCAGATTGCATTTTATGACCCAGATTGCTCCCATGCAACCATGAGCGAGGACCTCATTGATTTCTGCAACAGGCCTTCCTCTCTCCCTCTTGGCATGCTTTCTAAAGCCACCCTCTGTCTTTATCAACTTGATCTCCTCCTTGCCACACCAACTCCTGACCATCCCTCGGCTGTCACCTTTTTTGTGCCCACTGCACCACCTCAGCGGGGTCTTCCACATCAGCTAGGACAAGCCAGGCTGTGACTTCTCCTTCTAGACACTGCACAATACAATTATTTATTTAATTATTTGTAATCATATGAATGACACACTCGCCTATGAGGTTTCTGAGGGCAGCGACTCTTCTTTGGGTCATCATAAATCCCTGGTGTCAACCATGGGGCCTGCTGCCTGGAAGCACCACGGTATCTACTGACTGGGAGGTCTATCTATTCTGTCCGCTCTCTGGAATAACACTAAAGAACTTGCTTCTGAACCTTCCCATTTTGAATGGCCATGGTTGTCTTGACTTTGTCCTCCCCCACTTTTTGTTCTATAAGCTCTACTCACTTCCTCAGCTTTCCTTCATGGGACACGGGTCTCCAGGCTTCCTGTCCCTTTACTTTGGGATGTCCTGCTGAATGCAGTATCCTGGGCAGCAGCACCAGACACCTGAAAGCGTCGGCTCACTACATTGCCATATGGCCCCCGTCTGCCATTCACCAGGTCTGCCATGATGATTTCAGCACCCAAGCCACATTGTTGACTCAGGCTGAAATTCTGACCGCTGCAATGCCTCAGCTATTCCTATGATGCGTTTTAATTACAGAAACAAGATACCTGTATAATTAATACAGAGACACAGAAATTTTAAACAAAACTAACAGTTTTAAGTAACTAAATAATGCCATCACCTAGAAACACTCAGTGTTAAAATTTAATAACCTTAAACACTTTTGCCATGAGCCATCTATATTTTTATATATGCATATATATGATGTATGATACATGTGTATATCGTGTGTATCATGAGCTTGTATGTTCTCACACTGTCTTCCTCTATGGCTCTGTGCACTGTCATGTATTACAATGTCTCTTCATGTCAGTAAACATAGTTCTGTTCGGCCTTCGGGAGCAATGCAGCACAGTGGTTAAGACTCCAGGATTTGAATTCAGTTGCATCTGGACTCCACATCTCGCCACTTAGGAATTGTAGGACCTGGGGATTGGCTGCTAGTCTTTTCTAAACTTCAATTATACGGTTGTTTATAGTTAAATAGTTTTATAGTGATATACATAGTGCAAAGAGTTACCTAGTTACGTGGTTACATGGTTATATGTTATTTAACACATTTATAGTAGGTATATAATTTATGTAACTTTATAGTATTCCATTTTATGGATATAACTATTTACAGCATCTGCAGAGTAGGTCTCCCTCATGCTACAATTTGATTTTTGAATTCTAAAGCATCTCGCCCCCATTGCTTGGGGGATTTTATTCACTAATAACTGATAACTAATGCCCTTTGGTTAAGGTTATTAATTGGCTGTTGAGCCTATCCACCTGATTGGTGTGCTCCCCATTAGCTTTCCTCTCTGATCCCACAGAAGAGCAAAAGAAATCCTGCCAGAAGCTTGGATGGAAGAAGAATATGTTATCTTTGTGGTATTCTCTTAACTCACTTCTCCAATAACAGTTTCATAAAAGTAAATAAGGTTGGATTAGTATGATGGATTTTTAGTGAATTCATACTGGCTTCTTGAAATTTTCCTATTTTCTTAATAATAGAAGCACTATGGGCACATGGTTTGAAGTGCTAATGCCTTTAGAGAAGGGACATCCATGGCACATCTGTACCAATATAGAAGTACGACGTAGATGTGTTCCAACTTTTTACTTTAGAAAAGGATGGGGAAAAGGAATGTTTTGAGGGGAGGAAGGAAAGACTAAGAAAAAAACACAAGTTGGAAGGATAGTAAGAATTTTTATTTGCTTTATTATTTTCCCCTTAGGATGGCACTGAGTCTTATGAAAAGAAAAAAAGGACATGCTGGTATAGTGCCCTGTTTCATCAAGTCATTATTGGATTAAAAATAATTATACATGCTGCCCATGAATACCATAAAATATATGCTCCTGCTATTTCCTGTTCACCTGAGGTGGTTCAAGCTAACCATAATAATACTTATTATTAAGATAATGATACTTTAAATAATATTGTGTTTTTTTGTGCCTTTCAAAGCATTCTCTTATTTATTATCTTTTTTACTTCCTTGATATATCTCAAATGGTTGATAAGGTATCTCTCACAAGGGAAAGGAGATCTAGAAAGACTATGTGGCTTTCCCCAGATGCTCATAGCAAGTTAGTGGTGGAATTAAGAGCATAAACCAGAGGTTACCTCATAAGGAAGCTTGCCTGAGTTCAGGACAATTTGTCCTTCTCCCATTTTAGAAGAGTGAGCCAGGCTCTCGTGCTGGTTCTGGGACATCCGAGATGGAGCTTACCCCTCAACAGTCTCACCTTCACAGTTCCACACCTCACGGTCCCCACACCAATGTGGCTCCAGGCTTTTGTGTCTCAGACTACACAGGTTCATCTGAATAAAACACTTTTCTTTACCTGGAAAATTATTCCTCATGTATCAGACCTTAACTCCTCCCAGAAGCCTTCTTTGAACCTCATGTGAGCAACTGGCATAGCACTTGACCTTGCAAAGCCCTTGACTTTGTGCTGGACATGGCAATGATCTTTTTATGTGCCTATCCCTTACTTTACTATAAATTCTTTGTACATCTACAGCCTAACATGTAGTGAGTGCTCACATATGGTGAAAGTGGGCTAAACTGGCAGGTTGTCTGTATGAGTCTAAATCAATGAACAGATCAATGCTCTTGGACTATATCCTGTTTAGAAGGATTTCAGTATGATTTTTGAAAATACAGTTTTCAGATAATTACTCTGTTACTCAATGTTAGATAGACATTGTTTGTGTTGTTACACATCTAATTAATGTTTTTGCCCATGTGGGTAAAATTGGGTATTCTTTACCCAGAATCAATGTGTTAGAATCATGATGTCAGGAGTTTGGTAAGATTCTTTAGGGAAGTGATTCAATTTTAATTCAGTTCTTTAAAAAGTTGGAGGAATCTTTACCAGAAATTGCAGCATTTTGACAATATCTGTCTTTTAAAAACATTCTGACATCTAAGTGGTTTGACTAATACAGTTTTTAATAGGTATGAGGGAATTTTAAAATATTATAGCTGTAGCATAATTTATTCATGGAGGATCATTTGACAAGTGATGAATTTCATTCCTTCTTTTCGGGTAGAAGTAGAAAAACGTATGTGGATTGCTGCTGCTAACTTAATAATTTTACCGATAACTAAGAATGGAACAGATCCTGATGTGAATTACATAATCAGCGTTAAAAGCACTCTATATTCTTTCTGTGACAGACTATGAAAGCCACTAGGCAGAGAGTGGTTATTAGAATATTTTTTTCCTGCAAAAGCTTAGCCATGTTGTATTTAATAGTATAATCAGAGAAAGATTGGGTTAAAATGATCGTAACAGCTATTCAAAAATATATATATATCTTAATGTCAGCCTTGTATGACTTTTCTTTTCCCTGCTAACAGGAAATCTAACAGGATATTAAAAAACATATTGACCTTCAAAATGTGTTTAGATTCTGCTATGGCTTTAAAGAGGCAGTATGAATGTGAGAGCTATATTTAGCAGAAGGTCTGACCCATAGAGTTTGTAGGAAAGGGGTCACTTAAATTTAGTTTGAAAGCCAACAGTATCACATATGACTGACTCTAATATCACACCCCTCTAATCCATTCTCTAGGCAGCTGGTACAGTTATCGTTCTAAAAGAAAATCTGATGATGTGATTCATCTGCTTAAAATCTTTCAGTGGTGAAATCCAGATGCCTTAGCTTGGCAGACGAGGTCCTCTCTGAGCAGGCCTTGCAACATCTGCCCTAGAAAATTCATATTTGAGCTATAAAGGGAAACCCACAGTGCTCAGAATGGTTCAGCCACCGTCTGCTTATTATTTTGCAACCAAACCTGTCTGCCCGGACCGAGCGGTCTCTGTTCATTCTCCTCAGGGACCAACCACTCCCTCCCCTGCACCCATAATCTACCCCCAACATCACTGCTCTTTCAAGCCACTCTTATGGTTTGTGTATTCAATTACCCTTCCCTCTTAGACTCTAAGCTCTTATTATCTCTGCATGGACAGGCCCTGCGTGGCACTTGGCCACGTGGATTTATGAATGGATTCGCTGATACCCGGGAGACATGTTGAGCGTACCTACTCTCAAAAACTGTATCGTTCACAGAAGTTTTGCCAACAGTTTCAAAATAGATGATCTCCATCTTGGATGTTTCCCTGAGCTTTTATTATTATACTTATTGATTTTGTATTAATGTGGTAGTTGAAAACATAGGAAATTAGTACCTCAGATTTCTAACTTCAGCTCTCACTCAAATACTTTTACCTTCCTATGGAAGATAATATCTTAGGCTGAGAGAATAAAGACAGTCAGCAAAGCTCTCAATTTTGACTTTTTTCCCCCTTTAATCTGTGGAAATATGTCTCCTAAAATGTTCCTATTCATCTATTTTGTCCTACACTGGTGTAATTTGATGGGTTTAGGAGTTTGTGGGATGCAAACATGAAAAAGATATCACCATTTTTAGCTAGATTGCTAATGTTAGCTTCGTATGATTGTAAAGTTAAGATGGATTCCACGTTATTTTGTTCTTTGAGCAATCACTAATCCTGATTACTGGATTGATTTTATTTCTCAGTCATTTAGTCATTTAAATTATGAAACCATACATTAATATACAATTATATAAAGTAATTTATTAGTAGATATTATATATCATTATAGAATCAGTCATTGCCATTATCTGCATGCTTAAAAGTAATGACTGAAGTAGACACCATCCCTGGCATATAGGTAGAGTCATAGTGTTGAGATAATTTTGTCCATTTTTCTTTCTTTTTTTGAAGTTTAGAATAACGAGGCCCAGAATCTTAAGTGACTTATGTAGAATTTCATGGCAAATGCAGAGAAGTACTGAACTCCATGTAAAGCAATTCCTTATCTTTTGTATTTGAAAATAAGTTCAATGGCTCTAAAGTTGGGCCCTGAATTGAGAAGGTTCAGTCCAGAGACCACGTGGAGCTCTGGGTAAACTGACGACAGAGGCAAGGGAGAGAAAAGAGCCTTCCACGCAAATGCCGATGGTCTTGGGAGCGCTTTCTTTTATTTCTAGTAAGAAGGATCTAAAAAGATCTTGAAAAATGCCCTTAGAAACCTTCAAGATGGTAGTCCTCTCAATCATAAAAATATTCTAAATAACAGCTTTGTCAGCCTTCATGCTTTGAGCTCACAATAGAGACAGTGGGTAGACTGGGGAAGGGGAAAAGAAAAATCTTTAATTATACCTTACAGCACTTCAAGGGAAGGAACTACACATCTTTGCATTCTTTAAAGCCCACATTGTCTTAAACACACCATCTGCACTTTGAGGCCTTTGTGCTGAATGAATGAAAGGGTAGAGGGTGGATGATGGCTGCATATTTTACATCTACTACCTGCCATATTTGAATGACACAGGGGCTCCCGAATACATTGGCCTCCTCATAATGAAATGTTTTCTCTTTATTTTGTGTTTGCATAAGTAAAAGAATTATCCTTTTATTTTTCACTGGTTTTATACCAAAACATCTTCTCTTGTCTGTAAAGTTCTGGATCACAACCATCTTACTTCCTAGGGACCCTTAGTTATTTCTCCAGTGTTTCCAGTGTGTGCCCCCATTTAGTAGACCCTGTCCTCTGCCTTAATACCTGTCCTTGTTTGATGCTCAGCTCCTTAAAGGTGTGGTAGGTACTTACGGCTTTTCTTCCCTTTCTTCTTTCCTTCTTCCTTCTCTGCAAGTTGACTCAAACTCTTTGAGGATGGATATCCTTATGTGTAAAACTGAAACGGTAGTTTTCTCTGGAAAGGTAGCTTTTAATATTCATTTATTATCTGGACATAATTGATATGTGGCTTCTCTAATTATAATGATTTTGTTCCATGTCATTGGAATCAAAAGTTTTGTTTCTCCTTGACCTAGGAGAACCTTTCTTTTCCACTTTTACTGCTCATCATAGTTTTGCCTTTAAGCTACAGCAAAGCAGTGCCTCCTCCGTGAAGCTTTTTTTGGTTATGCTTCCTTATCCTGTTTCAATTTTACATATATTTAGGGACCATAAGTACATGAGACAACCTAATAGCATATATTTTACTTAAAAATATGATATTATCTATTTCAGTGTTGAGCACATAGTAGATAATTAATGAATATTTCTTGAATGTCCAAACTATTAACATATGTATGAGGGACTCTTGCTTATTTGAGTACATTTGATTGCCTTTTTATTACTAACTTGGAATGCCACAAAAGCACATTTATCATGGTAATTTAATTGATTACCTTGTCTTTAGCTGTTGCATCTTTATTACTGTCTTCTTGTTCCACATATTGATTTTAAGTTTTGTTTGTTGGAGACTTTATCATGTAATATTTCTTTTCATACATAAAAGGTCATCCTAGCTATGAGTTATTGTATCAGCATCAAGAAACATGGTCGTTAGAGGTGAGGTAATATAGAATGTCTGATTGTAGATTAAGATATGTTGGCATACGTTCAGAATTTTAGGGTCAAAATATGCATACTTTGTGAACCTTCTGGGGCTGATGAACACTCTTCTTTGTAGTATGAGTGTGTGTTTGTTCCGGGGCAAGGACGTGAAGGTCGAGGAGAGGATTGCTAACAACCTTACATATATATAACTCTGTGGAGAAGCAAGGTCATAACTGTTATGCTTTCCTCTCTTAGTTTCTCTCAAAGAAAAAACAAATATATATATTTTTTATATCAAATGCAATTTCTTCCAATTCCAAACTACATGGCTTCCCTCTAAGACATTTGCTAAAATGACAGAGACAGGGACAATCTAAATATAAAAACCTTGCACCTGGAAACAGAGCCAGGGCCAAACCCCCCCACCCCCGCCAGACAGAATTGTATATGAACTGAATTTGGTTGGGTTGAACTTTCCTAAGGCTACTAGGAATCTGAAGATATTATATATAGTTTTTCTTTTTTAAAAAAAATTATATTTTTTTTCTTTTTTAATGACTGAATAGATCCAAGTGTGTTTGAAATTCTATTAGGTTCTTATCCAAACCCTCGTAGATTCCTTCCTCATTCGGTGTGTCCTTGACCTCACTTTCATTTCCAGTTACCTCCTACCAAGTTAGTAAAAATGAAAATGAATTGTGATAGATGCTCACTTCACTTTAAATAGCATGGTCCTTTTACAGTCTTGTTTACTGTGAGTTATGTAGTTCATGCTGTCATTCTGGAAGTTTCTTGAACCTTTTTTTATAGGGGACACTCTGTCTCTAGGATGTTATATTATTTCTCACTATGGGGATTTCTTGAGAAAGGATAAAAAAATCTCATATTGAAAATCTGAAAATGTCTTTTTCTACTCTCATGATGGGTTGATAATTTTTCCAGGTGCAGAATTCTAGAATGAAAACTATTTTTATTTGTAATTTTGGTGTCTTCTGACGTCTAATGTGAATGTTGGGAACTAGGATGCCACTTTTTCCTAATTCTTCATGTGGCACCTTTGCTCTCGCTTCACTTCCTGGGATTTTTAAATATATGATGTGACCTTTACTGATTTTGATAGACATTTTCAAGGACTTTTCATTTTGGAGATTTATGTTTTCCAGTTACAAGAAATTTAAAAAACACTGTATCTTTGATAATTTCTATATAAACTATTTTGTTTCATCTTTCCTTCTGACTTGTCTATTAAGTTAAACTTTGGACCTATGGATTTTTGAAATTATTCCTCTTTTTCTATTTTTCTGTTTTCTTATAAGCCCTATCTTTGTCTTTTTGTTCTTTGGAATATATGCTTTTATTTTCTTATCCTCTTATTGAATTAAAAATGTATGTGTTTATGTTTTTAATTCCAAAGAACATTTCCTGTTCTTTTATTATTCCCCTTTGTGACCTCTTGTTTATAATTCATGGATGCAATATTTTACATCTTTGATGATATCAATTATAGTTTATTGGAAATATTCATCTCTCTCTCTCTTTTTTCTCCCCATGTAGAAGCTTTTCTCCAGTGCATGATGAGCCTTGCTTTTCTGTCGTGTTTATTCTCAAACACTGCTGGGAAGCTTTGTGAGAAAGTTACATTTGTCCATTGATCAGCTTTTCTGTGACTTGTCTGTGACTAGCCAGCTCATTTTTGGTTGGGGTTTCTGAAATGTCAGGCAGTCTGTGCCCATTTTCCTCCAGTGTCTTTAGAGCAGGATTTTCCAGTCTCCTTCAAGGAAGGAAGTATAAACCCGGCTGTTGACATTCCAAAGCTGAGCAGTGGAAGAAGTGTGGGCATCTCAGTGTTGCTCCCTGGCATCCTCCAGTCCCCAGGGACTCAACTTCCTTTCTCCATCTACTATTTCTCCATACTCCTGAGGGAATGAGCAAAGGGTGATCATGTAACAGGTTATGTTGGAAGTAGAGATGCAAGAAAATAAATGTTTCTTAGAGAAATTTTCAAAATATCCTCTTGTTTTCAACTTTCTTCCTTGCAGTATACAGGCACAGCTTGGACGTGCTGCCAGTTCGCTTCCAGACCACTGCAGGAAAGTGAAAGTCACCACAGAGGGAGTCACAGGAATTTCTGGGTTTTCCCGTGCATGTAAAAGCTATGTGTTTGCTATTCTGTAGTCTATGAACTGTGCACTAGCGTTATATCTAAAACCCAGTGCACATGCCTTAATTAAAAATATTTTATTGCCAAAAATGCTTAAATCATCTGAACTTTGAGCAAGTCCTCATCTTTTTTTGGTGCAGGGTCTTCCTGCGAGGCTGTTGGCTGATGAGGGTGGTGGTTGTTGAAGGCTCCTGTGGCTGTAGCAATTGCTCAAAACAAGACAGCAAGGAAGTGTGCTGATCAGTGGACTCTTCCTTTCACAAAAAGTTTCTCTGTAGCATGTGATGCTGTTTAATCACATTTTAACCCCAGTAGAACTTCTCTTTGAATTGGACCCAATCCTCTCACATCCTACAGCTGCCCAATGAACTAAGTTTATGTGCTGTTCGAAACACTTTGTGGTCATTTCCACATGCCCTCAGCATCATCATCAGGAGTAGATTTCATCTCACAAAAGCACTTCCTTTGCTCATCCATTAGAAGCAAATCTTCATTCATTCAAGTTTGAGCTTTTAGCAGTTTGAGATTTCATCAATTTGATCGCATTTTCAGGCTCTAAGTTTAATTCTAGTTCTCTTGCTGTTTTTACCACATCCTGCAGTTGTTCCCTCCACTGATGTCTTGAATCCATCAAAGTGACTCACAAGGACTGGAATCACCTGCTTTCTCATGCTTGTTACTGTTGATATTTTGACTTTCTTCCATGAATTGCAAATATTCTTATGACATGTAGAATGATGAATCCTTTCCAGAAAATTTGCTCTGCCCAGATACATCTGAGGAATCACTATTCCTGGGCAGTTATTGTTTTAAGAAATAAATTTCTTAAATAATAAGACTTGAAAATGAAAATTGCTCTTGGATCCATGGACTGCAAAGTGGATGCTGTGTCAGCAGGCATGAAAACAATATTAATCTGTACAGGTCCATGAGAATTCTTAGGACATTGTAGTAGCAATAATAGTTTGAAAGGAATATATTTTTTTCTGAGCAGTAGTTCTCAATAGTGGGCTTGAAATATTCAGCAAACTCTGCTATAAGCAGGTGTGCTCTCATCCAGGCTTTATTGTTCTACTTACAGAGAACAGGCAGAGTAGATTTAGCATCATTCTTAAGGGCACTAGGATTTTCTGAATGGTAAATGAGCATTGGCTTCAACTTAAAGTCACCAGTTGTATTAGCAAGAGAGTCACCCTATCCTTTGAAGCTCTGAGGCCAGACATTGACTTGTTCTGGCCATGTGAAACAAGTACTAGATGGCTTTGTCCTCCAATAGAAGGCTATTTCATGTACATTGACAATCAGTTGTTTAGTGTAGATCCACTTTTGTCAATGATCTTAGATAGACCTTTTGGATAATTTGCTTCAGCTTCTACATCAGCACTTGCTGCTTCACCTTGCACTTTTATGTAACAGAGGTGGCTTCTTTCCTTAAACCTCATGAACCAAACTCTGCTAGCTTCCAACTTTTCTTCTTCCTCTTCCTCACCTCCCCCAGCCTTTTTAGAGTTGCTCTGGATTAGGCTTTGGGGTATGGGACTGTTGTAGCTGGTTTGATCTTCTATCTAGACTACTCAAACTTTATATCACTAATAAGATTGTTTCACTTTCTTATAATTCGTGTGTTCACTGGAGTAGTGCTTTTAATTTTCTTCAAGAAATTTTCCTTTGCATTCAGAAATTGACAACCTGGCACAGGAGGCCTAGCTTTTGGTCTGCTTCTGCTTTTGATGGGGTTTTTCACTAAGCTAATCATTTCTAGCTTTTGAAGTGAGAGAATCTTCCTTTCACTTGAACACTTAGAGGCCATTATAGTGTTATTAATTGGCCTAATTTCAATATCATTGTGTGTCAGGAAATAGGGAGGCCTGAGGAAAGGGAGAGAAAAGGAAGGACTAGTCAGTGTAGTAGTTAGATGCACATGACATTTGTTAAGTTCACCATTTAAAATGAGCACACTTTGTAGTGTCCTAAAACAATTACAATAGTAACATCAGAGATCACTTAAATATTACGAGGATTACAAAAATGTGACACAGGGACACAAAGTCTCATGTGCTATTGAACAGATGGTGCCAATTGACTGGCTTGATGCAGGGGCACCACAAACCAGCAATTTGTGAAAAATATGATATTTGCAAAGTGTGATAAAATAAGACCTGCCTGTACTACTCCTTTACATCCTACCTGGTGCTTCTTATTCTCAAGCTTTCTGTGGTTCTTCAGTGTAAAATAGAGTACATCCCATTGGTCTCCTCTTTTGGTAGGTAGTTAGCTACTTGGGTACCTCTTCTCTAAGTGTTTTAACTGTATTTTATTTCATGGTAGGAATGGGTTTTGGGTTATGTCTGCTAAAATTACTTGGTCTTAACATAAGACTGCTTTAACTGAGAAGCCTTTTGGTTGCATATATAATAGACCAATGTGTAGATAATTGAGGTGGAGATAACTCAGCCAGGAATAATTTAGAAAATCTACAAAGTCCAGCTTATAATTAATAGGAGTTTCAGCAGGAAAGATTAAGAAAAATAGTCTGAATTAAAATTATCATAAAATAGTGAAATGAAGGCCAACATGATCCAGTGCATTTCAGGGACCCTCCCTGAAAGTACAGATATACGAGCTGAGAGGTGTAAGAGTATTTCCAAGTCACCACAAATTACTTTTTATGTAAAGAAATACAGGAAGGTCTCTGAGGGAATATGAATATGCATTGGTGGGAAAGTAGGTTTAGGTGGGAGCGGATGTGGCTGGGAAAAAACCCAGAAGATGTGATGATGGTTCTATCACCGTGGATCCTGGCCAGAGAGGGTGCTTCCTGGCCACTTTAGGTCTTATTGTGCATTGAAAACAGTTGCTTTCTTGAGGATAGAGGAACATCACCAAAATAGCTGCCAAAATGGCCCTAGATCCCAGAAGTTCCCTTATCATAATGGGTTATTTTAAAAAATCTAGGACATCCTTCCCATGATTGCTCAAAGATAACTAAAAAAGTAAGACACATTTTAGGGTACAAAACCCAAAATCCGAGATATCTTAGAAAGTTACATTGTTTCCAATTGAGTCCATAAATACTGTGCATGTAACATGAAGTTAGAATTCTGGTCATAGAAGCCTTATATTAATGCTTTGTTTTATCCCCATTCAACCTGGAGTGACTGGCAATTTTTTGCAACAGATCATGAATCGTGCAACAGGGTGATCCTGAGAAAAAACAGAGCATCCTGTTTGGTTTTATTTGGCTGAGTAGAGCTACATGACACTGCTGTTTCTGAGTATCTGTGCTTTGCTGCAGACAGGTTTTCTGAATGCAGTGATTTAGGGGCCTTTGAGAGCCCTGAGTTTGACAGTGCCCTGACGCACCATCAAGTAAGCCCTGAGCACTGTGCCTTCTGAGGCAGGCTGCATTTAGTAGGCTGGTTGCATGTGCATTCCCATTCACCTCCAGGGTCTACCTACCCCCACGGGACTAAGCCAGAGATGTTCAACTGACCACTTGTCTAGGGAAATCGACTTATACATGATTGTGGCCAAACCAATCCATGACTTAATTGGACTTGGCTGCTAAAAAAGAAGATCAATGGGTGGGCTGAGCAGGGTGGGTCATCTGGTTCACCCTGAGTGGCTCATTAGCAGGGCTGGAGTACACCCCTCTTGACATCATCTTTCTGTGTGCGTTTGGAGAGACTGGGACCTGAACAGATGGCTTCGGCATGGGCTCCCATGACTACCAGGCATGCCAACCAGGCAGATGAGTGATTTGGCTTGTTCCTTCTTTTTTAGATTGCTGTCAGCCAGGGAAATGTGGTGAAAATAAATCAATGGCTCCCTCCTCCAGACCCAGCATGTACCTTTCTGTCGTCAAAATAAGAAACATCCTGTGGTGGCTGCTGGGTGGTTTCTCTGATGGGAAGAGCCCTTTACATGCTGGAGATGAACAATATAAATAGCCAAGCAATGCCTAGGAAAGGCCATTTTAATTTCTTTTTTTGGGAGTGGGGTCTGGGATCAAATGTTGGCACTAAATGGACAACAGCAGATTTGGAGCGAGCACTGTTGAGGCACTCCCAGATGCTTGGTGTCCTTTGTGACTTCAGTTGGTATTTTTGGTAACTGGTTGGTAACTGTTTACATCTCCCATCATCAGAACACAGGAAATCATAAGCAGGAACCATGCCCATGCCAAATATCTCTGTCAGTGCCTTTGTGTTCCTACTGTACCAAATGCCGGGGGCCTGTTCTTGTAACTCCCCTACTTTTGACTCTTCATGGAGTCTGTAGCAAAATGTAAGGCAAGGGACTCAGTTGAAGACCCACAGTATAAACTTTAACTCTTGTTTAATCTTCGAATAACAAGTTGACTATGTGCTGGACTGATTTATTGCCTATTTTACTTTTTTTTGGTGGAAAGACTTCACTACCTTGATTGCAAATCCATGACTTATTCTCTCAAAGATGCAAACTGATTTTCTGGTTCTAAATCATGGACATTTGATGTGTTTCCAAACAATGAACGTTTTGCATATGTGAGAGCCATGTTGGGTTAAGGTAGAAGGGAAATTTTACTTTTGGGAATGAATTACATATATATATAATCAAGAGGCTTTTCAAATTTGGAAGTTTCATATGGCCCGTGGGTGGCATGTTGGATATCCCGAGATTTACTTAGTGCAGTATGATAATCTAGTTCCCAAATTTTACATAGCTTAACACATAGAATCTGTAATGTTTCTAGAAATACCACATTTAGAAATATCTTCATAAGAGTTCTATGTTGTGATCTGCTTTAAGTTAAATATCATTAGTTAGCTAAAAGTGTTATGGGACCGACAGGTCATGGAGTGAGAAGTGGGACTTCTGGTCTTATTACTGATTTGTTTATAACTGAGCTATTTCTTGAGAAATATCACTTATCGTGTCATTCTACTGATGCTTAAAATATATATGCAAAATAAGACTGCCTAACTTGTAAGACTTTTGGGGGTCTTCCTTAATAAACATTAAGAAATTCTTAAGTAAAAATTATTATTAATAACTGACATACTTAGACCTGTCAAGAAGGATGGCAACATTTCAACCAGCCCTCAAGAGGAGACAGGTCTGCTGTGAGTTAGTCATCATCTGTGGATGATGTATTTGAGGACATGATGCACAGAAGTTGAATTAAAAAAAAAAGTTGGTAAAGCTCTTTCTGGAAAAATCATGGATTGCAGCCTTAAGTTCTGAGAAAATGGAATTTTCCCTTGGCTTTACAAATGTGGCAGAAGGGATCCTCACTATTTTGCATTTTTGGATTCTCATTGATGTTGCATACACACACATGTGCACTCATTCATAGGGTCATTAAATTCTGTGATAATTAAAACTGCCATCTTTGAATTAAGACATGTTAAAAAATTTTACCATCTAATGGTAACTCAGTGTAATGAGCATTTTACTTCTGCTGCTTGCTTTATGCATTTTCTTTGGGGAAATGGGCAATTATTTGTGCACACTTAGTCTTTTTTCAAATGTTTATCTTATGTGTATTGAAATAGAATGTGACCTTTAGGCTCCCATGTCCCAGGATAGCCCTGGGAGTCTTAGAACAAAAAACTTGACCGTTTCTCTTTTCCTCTTCTGATCACTGCAAATTAACCATCTAACATGCCCTTGGTTAGTGGGACCCTCTGACTCTGATGTTCAGTACAAAGATGAGGAAAATGAGACCAAAGAGGTAAAGTAACTTATTCAAGGAGAACTTGAGCACAGCCGTGACCAGAATTCAGGTCACTGTACCCTTCGTTCAGTTCTTGCACAAATATTTATTGTGTTGGGTGCTGTGTGGGTTGCTATTTTTGTGTCTTTTCTATTCCATTAGGCTTCCTGTCTGTCTCTCGTATAGGGGGTTTGCTCTATGAAAGTTATTTTTCTTTCCATGGGGAAATGTTCTCTTTGCATCAACTCGGTATATCTCCTCGTTTGTCTCATTTATAAAATGAGGATGCCGCACTATGAGTTCTAAACTTTTCTGACTCTGTTATTCTTTCACGACTTAGACATGAAAAAGCATTTTAACTCCCAAAGTTCTTCATTGTGCATTTCATGTAGGTTATGATCATTAGGGGGTGTTTCAGTTACTTTCACTTCACCTTGTTCTTAAATGTGGCATCAGAAATAATGCCATAAGTCCCCATGGGGATGCAGTGCTGAAGTGAAGAGTTCAGTTATTTTAACAAGATGATTATATTCTGCTTTAGGTCTCATGTTGGGGGCCAGTGAGGTTCCACACAATGGTACTGATTCTCTGCACTTTGTCAGGTGGTTTGTGCATCCACCCAGAAGAGGATTGTGGGGGATTGTCCCTATGTCCTGGCACAATGGGAATTTCATAACAAGAAGGCAGAAGTTTAATTAATAAGTGCTACCTGGTGATGCAAGTATGTGAAGGAGTAAAACATTTCCAATATGGACCCATGGTATTGGGATTATTCCAGTATCTGTGCTAAACTGCATAAGCTGAAGCTATGTCTTTTGGGGTCTTGAGATATCAAAACCATTGGCAAATGGAACAGTTAAGAATATACCCGTTAAAAATGCTTTGTACCTTTGACCTGGGATAATGTAAAAGTGGCCACTGATTTGTTAGTTGTTTGCTGTGTTCCAAGGAATGTTCTGACTGTTTTCCATACAGCATTTTGTCAGTTATTTTAATGATTCTACGGCATAAATTTTATTATCCACATTTTACAGTGAAGGACACGGAGTTGCAGCAATGTTCAATGACTTTCTCAAGCACTCAAAGCTGCTATTCATATAGAGAACTGTCCAAATCCAAAGCCTTTGCATTAATTCAGCATTGTGCTATAATTCTCCCAAATCCATTTGTGCATTCTTTTACTACATATTCTTTGGCAAACCATTTAGTTGCAAAGAAAATGGCAGAGAATGAAATAGACAAATAATGGTGATCTTGTGGCTGTATCCTAGCAAAATGAGTGAAGAAATGAGAGAAATGTACAGGAAGTCACATGGTAATAGGGGCTTCAGAGAACAATTAGGCAGAGGGACAAGGACAGAGTGACGAGAAAAGGGGCAAGGCTTGCACTTTTGAGTAGGGTGATAAGGAAGGCCTTGCCCAAAAGGTCACACTTGGGCAAAGCCATGAGCAGAGACATAATTGAAGCGAGGCTAGGATAGGCTGAAACCCTGTTGCTGATGACTAGCAAGAGTAGACTCAACTCTTTGGAGTTAGGTGTCAAAAATTAATTATGTATCAGGAAGATGTGGGGTTTAAAAATTTTTTAATATTTGAGACATCATAGCATGATTAATTGGTGAAAAGTAATGTTCCCGTAGAGAAGGAAAATCAATGATGTAGGAGAGACGGGAGAGAATTGCTATAGCAATGTTCTTGAGTAGGTGAGATGGGATGGGACCCTGTGCAAAAGTGTAGGACTTGATCTTAAATAGGAACAGAGAAAATTGGTTCATAATAATAGGAGGGAAGGCAGAGGGTAGGAGCACAGATGCTAGTAGGTGAAGAGCTGCACTTGTGGGAGTTAAGGGCACTTTCTTCTGTGTGCTCTTATTTTCTCATTGAAAAAGCAAACTCAGATCTTGAGCTGAGAATGCAGATAGAAGAGGCTGCGTTGGAAATACTAGGGGAGAATGAAACAGAATTGTCCTCCAGAAGGGTGGTAGAGGGATCAGAACACATCTCTGCAGTTTTGTTGTTTTGAGGGCCACTTGGGTTAGTGGTTGGGTACTCAGAAGGAGAACAACTGGTGTGGTTGTGGGTTCAGGATGCACAGAGTACGTGGTAAGAAGCTGGATCTAAAGGTGGTCAGAGTTTTGCTGTATGAGTGAAATAAAGAGATAATAATTATGAACATCAATTGGGAAGGTGGGAAATGAGGACTTAAGACAGGGGGATGAGGGACATGAAAAAGGTAACAAGAACAGTCAGTTACGAAACATGATCGTGGGGTCAAGAGTGAGGGAGTGAGGGGGAATATGGGAGGTGGGGATCTGAGAGCAGCATGCATGTGATGATGAGTTTATTTGCAGGACAGAATCATTGGTTTGAGTAGCTGAGGTGGAAGAGAGGACGAGGTCAGAGAAAAGTATCAAGGAACTGAAAGGTCACTATTAACTGGAAAGGTGAATACCAAGAACAACTCTGGGTGTTCTTGGAGAAGTTGATGTTGGGCTAAAATTTAAAGAACTCCAATCAGGTAGTGTGTCGTCAGCAGATGGTTGCAATAAGAAACAAGCTGTTGCTGGATTTTAAGGGGCTGAAAAAGGCCGGCTCACCATGAATACTGCTCTCAGGAGGCACAGAGGAGCTGTGAATCTCCATGCAGGAGAAAGGAAAATGGCTAATGGTGTGGGGAAAACAGCCTAAAATAGGGCTAAGAAGAAGCTGAGTCCTCAGAGGAGAGCCACAGCCCTGGAGTGAGAAGCTGAGCTAACAGGGGGTTGTTCCAACAGCCATGAGCTTTGGAGGATACAGTGGAAGGACTTTAGGAGTTGAGGCCTGGTGGATGGTGAAGAGGCTGTGCAGAGCCAGATGGGATGGCAGTGAACTGGGACTCCTGGGCTTCTTAGACATGGAAGTTAAGCTCAGCCTCTCTGGTCTCCAGGCAGATGGTGGTGGTGGTGAGGCTGGGTGTGATGAGGGGAGAGGGGGTGGGACGACTGTCACGACCATATAGGGCTTGAGGATTTTCCTGCTTCTGCAAATGGTCATATCAGTTTTTCAGTGGAACACCCAGATATCTGGGATGCTTCTCTCACTCCTGGAACACAAGCAGTGTTAGGGTACACTCTTGATTTAAGCAAGATGTTTACACTAAGGAACTCATTTCCTTTATTTGTAGGGATGCTCAGCTGTAGAAATAGGGATTTCCCCCCTTTATTGCTCCTCCTTCATGTGTCACCCTCCATAGCTATTCTAAGCAGTCACGGTGTACCAGGCAGCACATTGGCACTTTAAGTGAAGGAGTAGGTGGGAGTTCCATGAATGGATAAAGCGCTTGCTTTGAGGAGTTTACTGCCTAGAGGGTGGACAAGTATTCTAACAATTAACTGCAAGAATAGACACCTATGACCTAAATGAGAGGGCACAGGAAGTGGGCACGTATTTAGATGGCAGTTTTTCTAGCAATGTGGAGTATATTTAGAGGGCAAATTTCACCCCTTTTAGCCAGGACCATTTAACAGAATATTATGACTACCTGTGAATAATTCGATTACTGCCCAGTTGTTTAGTGCTTATTAGTACATGTTCAGAAAAATGTTTTTTTTCCATTTTGTTCATAATTTATTGTACGCAAACATTTTTTTTTATTAAATCATAGCTGTGTACATTAATGCATTTATGGGGTACATTGTGCTGGTTTTACATACAATTTGAAATACTTACAACAAACTGCACTTTCTTAATTATTGTGTTAAGACATGTATACTCTACACTTAGTAGATTTGACATGTGCTCTTAAAACTTTTTTGATCAATAAATGAATATATGGATAGATAAATAATAAATGCATTTATGAAGGACTTCAACCTTCAGAATGATTAACTTGAGCAAGTTGCAAACATTTCTTATTTTTGTTAAAATTCAAGTGCACAATGCAACAGTGGGGAGAAGACTGTGCTGTGATTTGAGGTATTAGGCAGGAGACTCATGAATTTTAGGCCTTTTTCTTCATTTTTTTGTCACGGTGGTGAAGAGGACTCTCCACAATTCAGGTACATGTCCCTGGGTCACATTCCAGTACTTGTTCTCACTCTATTTATTGATCCTTGCAATTCCCTGCATGCTGTCTTTTGCTTATAACAAAGCAGTAGTAGTTTTTGGAAATGAGTCCAGTCTTGGCCTCTTCTGTTCTCAGTATAGTAGCACAGTTGCTCCTCTGTCAGATAAACCATTTATAGAAGTCATTTGGCCAGATTTATTTATTTGAATTAAGGGAATTGTTTGGAGCTGAAGGCATCTCTTAGTAATTTAATGGATACTTGCCCCTGCATCATAAATTGACATGAGAGCTTTTGTGAGATATCCATAATTACCAGTGTTGATTTTTAAGTGGTTTTTGTTGCTCTATGCTGGTTTCCTCCTTCCACCCTCCTCCCCTGCCAAGGAGTCTGAGACTTTGGATCCTAACAGGTGTGTCACAAAGCATCCAAGTGGCAAGGAGTTACGTGTATAATTTTATGTTAACATTAATGTTGCTGAAAATAAAGTAATAGCTACTTAAATAGTTCATGCAATCTGGGGGACCAGAAAGCCCTTTCTATACTCACAGGCTATTAGTTGGCATTTTTGGATTTGATGAAGATACCTGGAAATGTGAGTCTACATGGGTCATTTTGAAAGTTTTGAGGTACACAAAACTGAAGAAACGTAAAAACCATGCGACTGGAAACAAAAACTGTGTTTCTTGCAAGTAAAATGATGGACCATAACACAGTCTATCTCAAAGCTTTCACAGTGGCCTGGTAGATGCTGGGAAGCTCATCATCCATTTAACTTGTTTCAGTTTGAGCTTTTGAATTTCTAGTGGGTTTTCCTGTGCTAGTTATTCTGCTTTCACAGGTGAGCTGAACAGAACCTTCCTTTCAGGTCTTCTGTGGGGATTATTTGGAGTTAACTTGACTGTCCATTCACTTGACCAATTGACATACAATTGATGTGTTTTAGTCTTTGAGGACCTGATTTTTCCATCACCATCTCCTGACCCTGAAACATTTATTTCCTCATATGCTTTTTTTAAAAAAAATCTTTTCCCCTGTTTCATTATTTATTTATTTAAGAATAATTTAAGTACCCTATATGATTTTAAAATTCCTTATAATCATCATTTTGAGCTATTTTCTTATATGCTTATTTCTCTTGTCTCCCAAACTCTATTTCATAACCTATTTATGAATAGGTAAATAGGTTTTTCTTTTTTAGGGTGATCAGGAAATGGTGCTAAATATTTATGCTATTTATTTATGCATTTTTCAGTCATTAATTTGTCTCAAGAAAATAATTTACAAAGCCCCAAAAAAGCATAAGAAGGAGGTCAGCATTCTTCTTTTAATTGTGATTTATTTAAATTGAATTTAGGCTATGAAATAATTCTCTGTAAGTTTGGCCTAATTAGACTGAGTTTTATTTGGCATTGGGCAGTTTGTGGCATTAGCACATTTAATGACATTTTGGAAAAACAACATTTGAATGACATTTTCAGTGGAGAAATTTCTTTTCTCTAGTTACTTGTATTCGCTGTTTTAATGGTTGTTTCTGGGCTTCTGGGATTACTCATTGCAATTTTCATGAAGTTATTATTTGAGATTGTGCCTGAAACTTGAACACTACTCATGGTTATTCTAATTCCTCTCACATTTCAATCCTATTAATAATAGTGACAGCAAACTCTTTTTTACTTTTAAGAACACCTGATCAGAAGCACAGGACTATTTTGTTTTGCTTTTAAGTATCACCTGTGTCTGTTGGAGCAAGTATGAAAAATATTATTTTAAAATTTATTGTATAAATGCTTTGTGTTTGTTTATACTAGTCATTATTTATATACACCAGCATGCAGAAAAGATAAGACAAAAACAAAAAAAAATCTGTGCCTTTATTGAGCTTGTCTTCAATCTGGGCTGGGCAAGCGGACACAGAATAAAAAATAAACTTGATAGATAAGTGTAGTATTTATTGTGATAGAGAATGGCAGTGATGGAAGAAAATAAAGCCAATGGGTGACATCAGGATTTCTGGTGTGAGGGTTAGGTTGCAAACTTACATTTTAAACGGTAAAGATAATGCTTAATGGAAGGAAGGGAATTATCCATGATACTCTCTGGAAAACAGAATTCCAGAGAGAGAAAACAGCTTGTGAACGTGCCTCTTTGCACATTCAAATCATTAATACCAGAGCAGCCAGGATGGCTGTGTTAACAAGAGAGTGAGAGAAGAGAGGAGATCAGACAGAAAATGGTCATCAAAAGGAATAACTGTCTTTGTATTGGCCCAAGCGATATGTTTTTTTTAAATTTCAGAATATTATAGGAGTACAAATGTTTTGGTTAAATGAATTGCTTTTATTCAAGGTGTAAGTCTGCTCATCACCTGGATAGTGTGCATTGTGTCCGTTAGGTGTGAACTGACCTTTACCATCTTGTCCCCCTCCTACCTGCTTCCTTTCTGATCAATTAGGTCCAATTCCATGTTGAGTCCAGTCCCTTTTTTTTTTCTATTCTTGTGATACTTCACTTAGAGTCTTAGAAGAATGTTCTCCAGGTTGTAACAAAGGATATAGTTCATTTTTTTAAATAGTTGAGCAGTATGCCATGGTATATATACATGACACTATTAACTATGTATGTTGATGGGCACTTAGGCTGATTCACAGTCACATTTTTGTGACTGTGAAATGTGCTACAGTAAACATCCGAGCATGTCTTTTTGATAAAATGACTTTTTCCTCTTTGGGTAAATACCCAATAGTGGGATTGCTGGATCAAATTGTAGGTGTACTTTTACTACAGATAGCTCTGTATGACTTTCCAGAGTGTAAGTACTAGTTTACAGTCCCACTGGAAGGGTATCAGAGTTCTTTTCTTTCCATATTCTTGCCAGCATCAAATGGCTTTGGTTAAAGCCATTCTCATTGAAGTTAGGTGATATCTCATCGTAATTTTGGTTTGAATTTCTCTGATGATTAGAGGGCTGAGCGTATTTTCATATGTTTATTGACCATTAATCTATCTTTTTAAAAATCTTTTTCTAAAAGGTTTTATCTGTTCATGTCTGTTGCTAACTTTTTTATGAAATTGTTTGATTTTTTTTTTCTTGCTTGAGTTCTTTATAGATTCTAGTTATTAGAGTTTTATTGATGGATAGCTTATGAACATTTTTTCCCATTCTGTATGTTGTCTATTCTCTCTATTGTTTCCTTGGCTATGGGGAAATTTTTTTAAATTAATCAGGTCCCATTTCCTAATTGTTGTTGTGACTGCCTTTAGAGGCTTCTTCATAAATTATTTGCCTAGGCCAATATCCAATAGAGTTTTTCCAACATTTTCTGCTATCCTAGAGTTTGATCCCTTAGGTTTAAGTCTTTTATCCATTGTGAATTAATTTTTGTGAGTAGAGTGGAGACAGGTGTAGATCTTGTTTCAGTTTTCTACATGTGCTGATCCATTTTTCCCAGCACCATTTATTGAATGGGAATTCTTTCTCCCAGTTTCTGTCATTGCCTTCTTTATCAAAGATGAGATGGCAATATGAGGATGGTTTAATGTTCAGGTTTTCTATTTTGATCCATTGTTCTATGTATCTGTTCTTGTGCCAGTACCATGCTGTTTTGGTTACTATAGCCTCGTAGTATAGCTAGAAGTCTGGTGAAGTGATGCCTCCCAAATTGTCATTTTGGTTATGGTTGCTTTGGCTACTCAGGATATTTTTTGGTTCCATATGAAGCATAGAATTAGTTTTCCTAGATCTGTGAAAAATGACATTGGTATTTTAATGGGGATTGCACTGAAATTGTAGATCACATTGGGGAGTATAGACATTTTAACAATGTTTATTCTGCCATTACATGAGCATGATATTTTTTATCTTCTGTGATTTTCTTCCTCAGTAACTCATTTTTCTCTCTGTAGAGGTCTTTGACCTCTTTGGTTACATATATTCCTAGGTATTTTCATTGCTATTATGAAAGGTACTGAGTGTTTGATTCGATTCTCAGCTTGACTGTTGCTGATATATAGGAATGCTGTTGATTTGTGTGCATTGATTCTATGACTTGAGACTCTGCTGAATTAATTTATCAATTTCAGGTGTATCTTCCTGGATCTTTGGAGTTTTCTAGATATAAGACCATATCATCAGCAAAAAGTGATAGTTTGACCTCTTCCATCCCCATTTAGGTACCGTTGATTTCCTTCTCTTGTCTGGGTAGGACTTTCCAGAACTATGTTGAATGGAAATGGTAACAATTGGCAACCTTGTCTATTTCTAGATCTAAGTGGGCATGCTTTAAATTTTTCCCTGTTCAGTATGATGTTGGCTGTGGATTTGTCATATATAGCTTGTGTAATTTTGAGGTATATTCCATCTATCCTATTTTGTTAAGAGTTCTTATCATAAAAGGGTACCAAATTTCATCAAATACTTTCTCTGTATCTATTGGGATGATCATGTAGTCATTATTTTTGCATCTGTTTATGTGGTGAATCACATTTATAGATTTGCATATTTTAAAAAGTCCTTGCATCCCTGCGATGACGCCCATTTGGTCAAGGTGGATTATTTTTTTGAAGTGCAGCTGAAACCTAACCCTAACCCTAACCCTAACCCTAACCCTAGAATTTTATTGAGAATAGTTGACCACCTCTTTACATTGGCCTCCTCCTTAAATTGACCAAATTTTCACAGATTGGACATGCACCATATGTGCATATCAGAACAGAAGGCCTAGTTTTTAATATTGACCACTTCCATATGTTGACCAGTTTGTTACAGTCCCCTGGGTGGTCAACTTACAGAGGTTTTACTGTGTGTTTATAAGACATATTGGTCTGTCGTTTTCTTTTTTTATTGTATCTTTTCCTGGCATTGGTATCAAGGTGATACTAGCTTCATAGAATGCGTTGGTAAGGATTCTTTCCTTCTTGATATTATGAAATAATTTCTGCAATATAGGTACCAATTCCTCTTTGTAGGGTTGGTAAAATTCAGCTCTGAAATCATCTGGTCTGGGATTTTTTTCATTGCAAGGTTTTTATTACTTCATTTATTTCGTTATTTGATATTTATCTGTTTAGGAATTATATTTCTTCTTGACTGAGCTAAGGCAGGTTTTGTGTTTCCTAGAATTTGTCCATTTCCTCAACATTTTCCAGTTTTGTGCATAGAGGTTTTTATAGTAGTGCAGAGATGATATTTTGTATTCCTATATTATAATATCTTCTTTTTTATTTCTGTTTGAAGTTGTTAGGGTCCTTTCTTTTCTGTTTCTGATTAATCTAGCAAGAGGCCTGTTGATTTTGTTCATTATTTCACAGGACCAATTTTTTGGCTCATTAATTTTCTGTGTAATTCTTTATCATCCATTTCATTTAGTTCTATTCTACTTGGTTCTACACAAAGTCATGGAAATTAAACAACCTACTTTTAAATGACTATTGGATCAAGGAGGAAATTAAGGTGGAAATCATAAATGACAGTGGGGACACAACTTACCAAAATCTGTAAGATTCAAGAAAAGTAGTCCTAAGGGGAAAATTCATAGCCTTAAATGCCTATGTCAAAAAACTTAAAAGATCACAAATCATCAACCTAATGAATCATCTCAAGGAATTAGAAAAGGAAGAGCAAAACAATCCCAGACTAAGCAGAAGGAAAGAAATAACTATGTCAGATTAGAACTGAATGGTCCAAGTGATATTGTTAAGGACTGTTAATATTGTTTTTCAGCAATAATAAAAGAGAAAAATAATTTCAGAGTAATATTAAAAAATTGTTTTTCTTCTATTGATAACTTTGATTTTATTGGATACTCTTTACTCCTTTTTAAAATTCTGTGGAAAAAAATAATTACAGAGTTAATTAACAACCAGTATAATCCTTTCATTTTTCTCTTGGTATCCTTTATTCCTTGTGACTTTAGGGTGACATTTGAGAACTCCTTGTGGAAAGCTGTACCCACCTTTTATTTTCAGCTTCTTCCCATTTCTTTGACTTTTTTCTTTTTGATGTACTATGATTTAAAGAACTTTTTTTTTGAGAAAAATGTTATTATGGTGCTGGGTGTGTGCGTGTCTTTGTGTGTGTATGTATTTATGATATTGGATTGAGGATCGAGGATACAGTAAAATTAAAAAATTCACTTTTAACATTTCTGAAATTATTAACAGAAATAATAACAAATATCACTTACTGGCTAGCAGCCAATATGACAAAGTGAAAAGAGGGTGAGTTTTACTGAGTTATTACTTAAATGTGTTAATATTTGAAATGTACACAGAACATACAGAAAATGCAATATTTGTCTTTAATAGAGGAAAATAATCGTGAATGGGGAAGACACATCACCTCATTAAGCCTTAGTTTCCTAAAAGGTAAAGCAAAGTTCATAATTATGTTACCCAATTGTTGTGAGGATTAAATATCATGTAATCCTGCATGTCCTGTATAGTACCTGACACCCAATCATGATAATCGTCCCAGGAACTGACATTTATTGAGGGCCTGCTCTGTTCCAATCACAGTGCCAAAAGCTTTGCATCCAGGATCTAATCTAATCCTCACAAGGACCATTAGCATGAAAACCTCAGAGGGAAGAAATCCAAATATTGTTCATTGCTGCATGCCAGCATGAAGCTTAGCATTCAGCATGTATTAGCCACCGAATACACCTTTGTTGAATAAGTAAAAATAAATGCCCTTTTGTAGATGAAGCAACTGAAGTTTGATGAGATTGGAACAGTGACCCAAAGGACACATTGGGTAAACAGTGGAGCCAGAACTTCAACGCAGACAGTCAAGCTTAGAGTCTAAGCTCTTCATCACAACATTCAGAGACATTAGTGTTGTGTATGGGGTGCCAGAGAGAAGGTTCTCTCTCTCCATTTCTTAAGTCCACAGCTCCGCCTTTCCACTTTTATCTTAAGAGTTAGGATATGGCATTAGGCACACTAATTCAATAGTTGTAATTATTGTCCCTGGATGTAAAAGTACTACCATGTCTCCCTTTTTCCCATAAGACAAGGATACATGTGGTAATGCCTCTAAACTTGTGCATCTGCTCACACGCAGACACACACATCACCACTACACACACATGCACAGTGCACACTGGGATCCTTTAAAAATTCATCTGATATATGTGCATAACTCTCTTAAGATCCCATTAACCAGTAGTTGGAGGGCTCAGTGAAGTGACCACTGATCTGGATAAAATTTGCTTCCTTTACTAGTGCATTACAAGTAGGAGATTGTCAAATTAATCTCAGAACCTGAATTCAAATCCCCTACAGGTATAATACTTTATTGCTTCTAAGAGGTTAATTTAATACCAGTCTTTTAAAATGATTAATTGGATATTAATTTTTGTAGGTCATTTTTTTTTATTAAATCATAGCTGTGTACATTAATGCAATTATGGGGTACAATGTGCTGGTTTTATATACAATTTGAAATACTTTCATCAAACTGGTTAACATAGCCTTCACTGCATTGTCTTAGTTATTGTATTAATACATTTATATTCTGCACTAAGTAGATTTAACATGTACTCTTGTAAAATGCACCATAGGTGTGGTCCCCCCAATTACCCTCCCTCCACCCATCTTCCCCCCTCCCCACCCTTTCCCTTCCCCTCCTCTTTCCCCTTCATCTTGGGCTATAGTTGGGTTATAGCATTCATATGGAAGTGTGGGTGCTTATAAATTGGTTTCATAGTAGGGCTGAGTACATTGGATACTTTTTCTTCCATTCTTGAGATACTTTGCTAAGAAGAATATGTTCCAACTCCATCCATGTAAACATGAAAGAAGTAAAGTCTCCATCATTTTTAAGGCTGCATAACATTCCATGGTGTACATATACCACAATTTATTGATCCATTCATGGGTTGATGGGCACATGGCTTCTTCCATGACTTAGCAATTATGAATTGGGCTGCAATAAACATTCTGGTGCAAATATCTTTGTTCTAAAGTGATTTTTTTGTCTTCTGGATATATACCTAGTCGAGAGATTGCAGGATTGAATGGTAGGTCTATTTTTGGATCCCTAAGTGATCTCCAAAAATTTTTCCTAAAGGACCGTATTATTTTGTATTCCCACCAGCAGTTCAGAAGTGTTCCCTTTTCTCCACATCCGTACCAACATCTATGGTTTGGGGATTTTGTAATGTGGGCCAATCTTACTGGAGTTAGATGATATCTCAAAGTGGCTTTGATTTGCATTTCTCTGATGATTAAGAATGATAAGCATTTTTTCATGTGTCTGTAGGCCGTGCGCCTGTCTTCTTCAGAGAAATTTCTATTGAAGTCCCTTGCCCACCCTGAGATGGGATCACTTGTTCTTTTCTTGCTAGTTTGAGCTCTCTGTGGGTTCTGGTTATTAAACCTTTGTCAGTGACATAACCTGCAAATATCTTCTCCCATTCTGAGGGCTTTACTTACTGTGTTCTTGGCTGTGCAGAAGCATTTTAGTTTGATGAGATCCCAGTAATGTATTTTTGGTGTTGCTTCAATTGCCTGGGGGTTTCTCCCCATAAAATATTCTCCCAGGTAGATTGCTTCAAGTATTTCCCTTGCACTTTCTTCTAGTACTTTTATAGCTTCATGTCTTAAGTTTTGAACCCAGCTACTTATCGTCATTTGATCTTTGATAAGCCAATCAAAAACATTCAGTGGGAAAAAGACTCCCTATTTAACAAATGGTGCTGGGTGAACTGTCAGGTGACCTGTAGAAGACTGAAACTGGACCCCCACCTTTAACCATTAACAAAAATGTAGGTCATGTATTTTTTCCAATGCTCAAAGGTTTACAAAATAAAACAGAGAAGCCTAGTAAGATCTTACTGCTTGTATTCACAAGAGAGCCAATAAGCTTTATTTTTTTTTCCATTTTTTTTCCTGGGGAGCTGAGGATGTTTTTGTTTCATTGGTTTTAGTTGGTATGATTTTTAAAGAGTGTCATCCAATAAGCTTTTTTAAAAAGACAAGACTTTTGGTAAATTTAATCTGGATTACTGTACAAATAATGCAATTTTGATTTGGCTTTGAGATAAGGTTTTGATTTCTACCCATGTCAATGAATGCTTTTTGATTGGTGTGACAAGCCTTTTATGTATTTATTTATTAGGTAACTTATATGAAAATTATAGAACAGACTTTTAATGGAGTTCAATAACTTAATCAATAACGAAGACAAGAAACAAAGTAAAAAGAAGATGAATTAATGAACTATAGAAAATATGGTTTTACAAATCCTTTATAACCATATATGATTCTGATTTAATTGGAAACCTCAGAATTTCAGGTATTCCTGGAGAAATCTCTGACTAATATAACTTAAAAGATTTCAGACTGACGTGGAGCAATTTTGTTCAGTATTTCTTATGTACTGGAATGTGTCAAATGTTGAAGCAGTATTAACAGTAATTTATAAATTGACATTGCAGCAACTTGTTTAACCTTAGACTTGGGAAAAATGGAAAAAAACATCACTGGAGTCAATACTAACCAAATTTATGTTATGGGTGGAAAGCACAGGGCTTCTGTTTCACCTTTATGTTATTTGTAAATGTAAGAAATGCTGGCATAAGCATCAATTCATGAGAAAACAAAATAACCAAAGAGGTTAAAGTAGAACATTTCTTTACTTATATTTTGTGTTTTGTTTTTTAATACCACATGGTGAATTTTTTTTAAATTTTGGTGATGAATTGGAAAGAGATAAAGACTCGACAGAACGTGGAGGGATGTGATATTTGTTTCTGTGATAAGTATGAGGCATCCAGCCCAGGCCTGCCAAACAACAATGATAACTACAACCAAAAAATTGCTGGCAATGTGGCCTGTAGTCCCAGCTGCTTAGGAGGCTGAGGCAAGAGAATTGCTTAAGCCCAGGTGTTGGAGGTTGCTGTGAGCTATGATACCGCGGCACTCTACCCAGGGTGACAGCTTGAGGCTCTGTCTCAAAAAAAACAAACAAAAAAAAGGACACATGTTATAAAGTGTAGTTTGGGAATGATTTATACACATTTTTGTATGAAACAACAAATGCACTTTTAATCCTCTGAAATTACAACATGGACTTGGTTTTCACATTATTTTTGAAAAGTTGATCATAACTTTACCGCAAGGAAATCATGCAGGAGGCAGAGAAAGAGATATTGAACCCAAACTTTATAAGAATGAGAAGATTTTAAATTTAAGGCAGAGTTTTGGATAATTTTCTTTAAAGATTATGTGCATCTCTGGATTCCAGTTAATAGCCATGGTAAAACTCCAACTTTGTAAAAGTCTGTGATTCATCACTAGCCATTAAAATCATGGCAGTTATGGGATCCCCCAAAGCCTCAGGGATAAATTGCACATCAACATGGTGACAGGCAAGCCTGGTAGGTCTTTACCACCTATAATAGATGTGTTCTTGTTCTCCATGCCAACATCTGTTTTATTGACTTCCTCGAATACCGTGGGAAAGCCTCAATCTTGGTGATGAAGGATGTTTTAGTCCATTACAGTTTAAAGTTACTTAGCTTCAAGTATTAAGCCACTGATTTAACTACTCAAGAAGTTCATGGTAATACTCTGCACATCTTGGCATGACATTTAGAAAGCAATATGTAGGTGTGTTTAGTAAAGTAGTGTTTAAGCTTTTCCTAGAAGGCATCTCTCCAGCCCATTAGTTTTTCCTTCAGTGAAAGCTGGAAAGAAAAGAAGAGTGAGCCACTCTCCTTGTGTTCTAGTGTTTGGGAATCTTCTCTTTGATCCTGCTGTTCCCGGGCTCAATCTAATCCTCTTGGGTCAAACCTCCCTGGCCTGGTTCTGCTGGAGGAAATTCTGTCTGCTCCTGGTACAGCCTGAGTTGAAAAAATTTAAAGGTTTACTTTGCATCTTTGGGTTTGAAGACAACTAAAATAGAAGTTTGGCAGGGGCATTGTATTAACCTGAACCAATTAATCAGGATGAACTGTGATTCTTAGTTATGAAGATTCTTAGTTATGACCAGCTACTGAGAATGAGGAGTACTTAGTGCTCCTGGTTGTGAACCGGGTGTGGAATCTAATGTGCTTGTGTTTGGATGCCCTGCCCTGATTTAGAAAACACATTAAGGCCCAATCAAAATCAGTGAAATGAAGCACATTTGGGGAGAAGTTCAAATGTTCATTTATCTTCACTTGTATGTGCAATAATCACACATGTGTACAAATGTGGTTTAAAAATAAGGTATAGGAGAGAACCCATCAGAAATTTCCATTAACTAGCACTTCAAAATATACTAGCAAATGAAAATTTGCATTTAAAATGACCCTGAGTAGTAGTACATTACAAATTTATTTAAATAAATATTTATTTATATTATGTATTGTGGTGTTGTTAAATACCTATCTTTTGTATTACGATCCTTTGAGAAGTGATAATTATACAGTAACTCCATATATTGAGTTATATGGTAATTCAGAGTTTACCAAAATACAAAATTTTCTCATTCATTTAATGCTGTGGAATACTTCATATGACTTGAGTTTCCAGCATACCTCTCTCCCCTTTCTCTCTCATTAACAGCCTACAGGTATTTGCTTAACCTGCTTGTCAACTTTGAATCATGGAATATTAGAACTATACCTTTCAATTCAGTCATTTTATTGATAAAAAGTGTGATGGGCAGCAATGAAGGGGTTTACGTGAGAACTTGTAGATGTTGAAAGTCAAGGAGAGAATGTGGTCTGGGCTCCTGACTTGCATATTGGTGCCCTTGCCTCTGCGGTATGTTCAGCAGGAGTCAGACATCCCACCACATTTGAACAGCTTTAAATCCGGCCACATTTGAACTTTACCAGCTACATAGGTTGCAAAGTGAGCTATTTAGAGCACAGCCAAACTGGCTTCACATGGAGTCCGTTTTATGTGGAGTTGGCTAAACATTTGGTGTGGAAGGTTAGCAAATAGACCATCGGGAATAGGAAAAGAGTGTCACACCTTGAGGAATCATAACAAAATTCACTGTCCCTTCATCATGGCTTGCATTGCTGTTTTCCGGATTTTGGTACAGCATGTGCCATCTTCAGGCAGGGATGAGGTTATGTGGGGGTGTGGTTGTGTAGGTCAGTGGATATATGCCAGCAGTTGTGTCTCCTTGTGCCCAGATGGGTCTTTGCAGGTTCCCTTTCAACGAGCACATGTTCTTAGAAGAGCCACCGCCTGGTCTCTAGCCTCTCATTGTGAATGAGCAAACCAGATCCCTTTCCTTTAGCACTGCATGTGAGAACGAGTCTCCCAAAAAGGTAAGGAAACAGGCACGAAGGAGCTAAGCGTGGACCACTAAGGAAGAACTTGGTCTAGAAAGTTCCCGGGATAATTCCAGTCCCACAGAGAGGCTCAGGACGCAATCACGAGGCAATCGCAGCGCAGCGCCAGCTGAGTGCATGCTGGGGGTGCCCCCGAGGGTCGGCAGGGCTAGGAGGGATGAGAATGTCTCCACTAGGATGAACAAGGTTGCTGCAACTTTCACCCCACTTTTGTTAAATTTGCTGACCTGTGTAGTCTCATGAGTGTCATTGTATCTCTTGTGGTTTACGAAACCTCTTTCATTTCACACTCACACTTTGTGTAATAGAAATCATTCTTCCCGTTTTGTCATCAGTGGCAGGATGAGGACTCAAACCTAGGACTCCGATTTACTCTGATGCCTGTACTCTTTGCAGTGCCCTACATGCACGTGCACATGCACACAGGGGTACAGGTGCACATTTTGAAAGTGGAAACCATACAAGTGTGTATCTGTCCACAGGTGCACCTTGGTAGACACTCTAGAAACACCACCAACAGGCCAGGCATGGTGGCTCACTTCATAATCCCCGCACTTGGTGAGAGGATTGCTTGAAGCCAGGAGTTTGACACTGGCCTACGCAACACAGTGAGACTCCATTTTAAAGTTTAAAACTTAGTGCCTGCCTCTTGTCCCAGCTACTTGGGAGGCTGACACAGCAGGCCAACTTGGGCCCAGGAGTTGGAGGTTGCAGTGAGCTATGACACCACTGTCGTAGCTCAAGCCCTGCTATCTCAAAAACATGTACACTACCTATATGCTTCATAAACTTGGAGTCTAGTTCAATGGCTATTTGGGGATATCGACAACACAGCTTCATCAGTGTTTATATAGTACATATAAAATAAATGAATATAAACTGGCACATACACATAAATATATCTACAGATGTGAACATATAGCATTTAGTATATCTATATCCTCATCTATATTATATATCATCATTTTTATATCAATCCCTATTCTTAGCAGCTAGTGACTGAAGTATCCTCCAAGAAATGTGCAGTGGCCATCAGCACAAGGCTATAGTGCTAATTGTTTCAGAGCTGATGGAAGAACAGGGGCAACCCGTCATTTGACTCACATCCTTGGAAACCTGCTGTACGTTCAGAAAGGCTTTCCTGAGACTGCTTACATTTCAGTAGCAATTACCAATTATACCTATGACAGCTATGTTTGGCTTGTAGCAGTGAAGACAGAGTTGTTATTCTGTCCCCTCATGGGACTGCACAGGCGGACACTATATCCTTCACACTGGCCCTTCCTTGCTGTGCGGTGGTGTTGTGTGGCCTCTGCGCCATGTGTAGGAAAGTCACAGATGAACTACGGGAAGGCGGGGAGGCCTGGCTCTCACAGGACCACATTCCTGGGGTTTCTCTTTCACAGTCAGCCTGTGTGGTTTTGAGTGAGGTTACTTTACGGCGTCATCCCTGCACAGAGCAGGGAACATGCTCCTCAGGCCACGTGTGTCATTCCCGACCTTTGCCAGCTATGATTAGACATGTAATTGTGCTCCTAAATTTAGTCTGTCATTTGCATACGTAATTAATTATAATAGCGTTAGTTCTTTCTGGTCTCCGTTTCCTATAAATTGAATTACTCGGGGACTCTCATATGACACTAAAATCTTCTTTGAAAGTACATATGACATTTTGAAGGATAAGACTTACTGCTATTTATAGTGTCCCAACTTCAAATTCAGAGCTTTCTGCTGGGATCAGACAGCAAGGAGGCCTCAGTCTTTTAGCAACAGCCTCAGCAAGCTGCTCACAGTGGCAGCTGCTGTCCTCAGTAGGGTTCAATGTTAATGGCGATCAAAAAGACCACCTCACCCCAAGTCAGAGGCTTCTTCCCTGGCAGTCAGAGGGATTATTCATTCATGTGTTCAATTATTTAACGCACACGTATTGAGTATCAACCCAGCATGTGACAGGCCCTGTCTCAGGTGCCCCACAGGTGGCCATCAATGTTATTCCTGGTGTTATGGGTTGAATCCTGTCTCTTCAAATTAATGTGTTGAAGTCCTATCCCCTAGAACCTCAGAATATGTCCTTATTTGGAAATTAGGTTGCTGCAGATGTAATTAGTTGAGATGAAATCACACCAGAGCAGGGCAGATCCTTGATCCAATGTGACTGTGTCATTTTGCAAAGGGGGAACTTGAAGATAGACAAGCAGATGGGGACAAGCCTTGTGAAGATGGAGGGGGAACTTGAAGATAGACCAGATGGGGATAAACCAAGTGACAGTGGAGGGAGAACTTGAAGGTAGACAGACAGGAACAAGCTGTGTGAAGATGGAGGGGGACCTTGAAGATAGGCAGGCAGACAGGGATGAGCCACTTGAAGATGGAGGCGGAGCTCAGCGTGATGTTTCTACAGGCCAAGGGATGCTAGTGATTGGCAGCAACCCCCCAAAAGGTGGGCAAGGGAGTGGACCAGAGGGTGACCTCACAGCCCACAGAAGGAGCCAAGCCTGCTGGCATCTTACTTTCAGACTTCCATACTCTAGCGCTGTTAGACCACACATTTCACACATTTCCTTGCTCTGGCCCCTCAGCTGATGGTGCTTCCTCATAGCCACCCTAGCAGGTGAAGACATCTGGGTAGCTAGTTTGGGTTGGGTGGGCCCTCTACACTGAAGCTGTCAGGATCAGGGTGCCTCACTGCTTACGGCTCACACACTGCCGGGTGGCTTCCTCTGTCGATGATGTCTTAGCTGAATTCTGGCTCCTTTCAGTGCTTTAACTCTTCCCCAGCTCTGGGCCCTAAATGCCTACGGGAGTGCTGAGGTGTCAATCTTCTCAGCCTTCAAGATTCCGGAGGGTGACCTCAGGTTTCTCCATTTACTGAAAATGCCAAGTGCTATCGTCAGTGTTTAAGGCATAATGTAAAATAATGGATGCACACCATCTAATCAACCAAAACTCAACACTCAAGCATAATTGGGGCTAATATTAATTTCTAATGATCCAGGGTGCTGGCTCAGGCATGTGATGACATTAAGCTTTCATATAGCAGTGATGTGCGGGCTTGCAAGTATTGTAGGAGGCTAGATTGCAGAAAGAGAGAATTTATCTAAGTTGAGAAAAGTTACTGTAAATAAGGCAATTTATTGGAAGGAGTTGGCAGGAATCAAGCAAGGGTTTCCACTTGGTCAACCTGGAATTTGGAAGCCTGGCTGCTTCCCAGGCATAGTAGAGGAGCGGGATGGGAAATCTGGTGCTGGGGAGAAGACCAGTCAAGCAGCCCTCAAATTTGGTACAAATTTGGATGGGATGAGACAGAGTGGGTAGGACGGGGTGGGGTGGGGTGGGGTGGGATGGAATGAGATGAAGTGGTGTGGAATGGGATGAGGTGGTGTGAGATGAGATGGGATGGAGTGGGATGGAATGAGATGAGGTGGTGTGGGATGAGATGGGATGTGGTGAGATGCTCCCTCCCAGTAAACAGTGAAGGGGCAGGTTCTGGCCAGGGGGGATCTGCTGCTCTTATGTGTACTGAGCTTGTTCAAGCCTCCCAAGCATGTGGAGAGTTTGGTCCAACATTTTGGGAAGTGTGCATAAGAAACAAGGCAGTTTAGAAACCAGCATATGTCAAGGCTATGGAAAAATTTATACTGAGGTTATTTAATTTACAACAGAGAGAAAGGAGCAGAAAACCAGGAAAAGAATGAGACCATCTCAAATCCTTACCTGTGTATAATGCACAAGGAACATGTCAATTTGTTCCTAATATCCATGTGCATGTTTTTAATACCACTTGTATTAGAGATAATTTTTCTAATAATTATTTCCACTATGCAGAACATGGACAGGAGTAAAGGAATAACAAAAGAATATAAATTGCTGAACTGATACTGCAACGTTCATACATTGTTCAAATCTTTCACTAATCAAAGAGATCTTAAGAATCTTACTAAGACCTCCTATTTACTCTCACTTTAGTCACAAAACTTGTGACTTATGAAAGCAAGGATGAGGGGAGGCCGAGTTCATCCCTGTTGGAGGCAGGCATGCTGCGTCAGCAAGGAGCCACTCTATCACGTGTCTGAAAAGGAGAGTGAGTAAAATGAATTAATGAATGGGGGATAACCCACAAAAACAATGAAAAATAGTTTTTCAGTGAAAGAAGTGAAATGTGGAACTGCCCTTCCACATCTCAAGCGTCCTAAAAACTGTCAGAGTATAATACTGACAATTGTTCAGTCATGATGATTGTTCTGACAGTTACATTAATCTTATTGTAATTTCTTAGATATCTCAGACATAGAGGTTACATGATTAGCTTTGGAAGAAAGTAGTTACATTTTTAAAAAATCCTGATTCTTAAAGAGTCAGACACCTATAAAAAGTCAAATTCTACAATATCATGGCTTAAAATTAGATGTCAACATTTGTAATATTTTACGTGCACACACACACACATATAAACACATACAGAGATAATTTATTTATTTCAGGCAGTTTGCAAATATGTTTGGTTTAATTTGTCCTGAGTCCTTCTGAAGTGTTTAAGATATTTAGTTTCATGGTCAACTTGCATGATGCCATTATGTGCAAGATATTGCCCCATTAAAAAAATGACTTATTTTTAATGGACACTGATTGTACATCTGATATGTGTGGGGTATGATGTGATATTTTGATCTATGTACGCATTGTAGAAATTGTCCATCAAGCTCATTAACATATCCATGACCTCACCAGCTTGTCAGTTTTTCACTGGCTGTTCAACCTTTGATGTACTTGCTGGGAGTCTCCTCCCCTCTTTTAGACTCATGAAGACCTATTGGAATACAGGTGACAGTAACGGCGATGTGATGGAGAGCTAACTTTGAACCTGCTTTAATTTGTTAAAAATACATTATTTTCAAACTTTAACATTTGAACTATTATTGGTAACATTGTTTTTGGCATGCGCTGTGACATAGTAGTACACCAGGAAAGCTTCATTGAATGCTGTAGCTTAGAGCTCAGGAGTTTAGGATTTGACAAAGAAATTTTTCTCTGCACAAAAGCTTATCCTTCTGCCAATTTCTGGCATGTTTCAGTCCCCTTGGTTTAATATGGGACTCCCAGGGGTCTTCTTGTTTAGACCCTTGCCTCCCAGCAGGGCGGGTTTCCCCCTACTTAGACCGCGCAGGCCAAATAAGCTATGGGATTGCCTAGTCCTTATTATGCATCCAGGTAGTCATGTCCTTGTTTTTGCTCTTTCTCAGTACTGGTATGTTCATGAAAGAGTGTCATGTAATATCCAACAGGTTTTTTTTTTAATATCCTGGGATGTTGTAAAAAGGAGTAATTTGCTGGAAAGGTATGAAGAGGGAATTATGGTTTCAATAAATCTGTGTTAGGCTCGCTGCCTTGCTGTCTTTGAGGTCTTACCTAGTTTATTTCAGGCCTGGGGCTCTCCCTAAGGTACACAGGACCCAAGCTAATATATTTTAGAAGCAAGGATATTTGGAACAGACATTTCCCACTCTTGTTTTGTGAAATGATAGGGGATCCTCAACAGTTTCAAGAAGGATTGCAAAATAGCTAAAAAGAAAATACATTTTAAATTTACTTTAATAAACTAATCCATGCCATTGAGTCCCTTTTCTGCAGACTATGCTGAGGACCAGACATTCAAACACACGTGGTTCACAGTACCAGCACTTAGGGAATTTAGTCAAGTAAAATGGAACTACAAAAAGTGTAGTGAAATGTTACAGGCTCTGTCTACTGGAGAGGGTTCATGAAAGTGATCATTCTTGAACTTGAGGTAGAGAGCTTCAGAGAACAGCTCTAGTCTTCTTAGCTCTGCCAGGATACAGTCTGGGAAGCATCTTAGAAGTGATGTCTTGTGTCTGTGTTGAACGTGACTGACTCTTAGAGCAGTCTGAGTTCTTTTTTGAAAATATCTTTTTTTGCAAAGTAGGGGAATAGCAGTTCTTGTAATATTTTCTCCTTATTACTTATTTCTTTGACCTGTTTATTAGAGATTGGATGTATGTGTGTATAATATATAACATTCACACAATATACGTCCATACACATTGCATATAAACATATATACATATACACAAACATATACACATATATGTATACTATATGCTATATATGTGTGTATTTGTATAGATGCATATTGTGTGAATATTTTATTGCATATTGATGTTTATAATATATATCATATATAATCATACATTTATATATTTTATGTATTTAATTTTATGGCTAAAGCAAATAGGAATTCAATGAAGCATTATGCTTAATTCCATCATGTCCACGGAACCCCAGCCCTTTACTTTCAGAGCCTAGTAGGAGACAATTTATTTTGATAATATGAAATAACTTTAAGAACAAAAACAACTCTTACTGTAAAATACTTTGAAAGAATGGTTGGCATTTATTTATTTGCATATCCATTCACTTGTATTGACCAGGTATTTCTCGAGTGCTGACTATTTGTACTCGTCTAGCGAGTTTCTGTGATAATAAAACCAGACTGCCAGCTCTCTGAGGGCAGGAACGATTTCTTAATACTTGTTTGATTCTGGTACCTGGCAAAGTGCCTGGAAAATGCAGACATTCCATATAGCATGTTTGACTGGTTGAAGTTATAGTCAAAAGGAATCGTCAGGAGGGGACATTGCTACTTAATCTGTGCCTGTAGTGAGCGGTTTGGGCCGTTGGTAGGAAGACAAAGACAATTTCAATGGAAGAAACCATGGTGATGACGTGAATGGATACACTTCATTGATGATTTCAATTTGTAGGATTTCCAGGTCAGGCAAGTCATAATGTTGTTAATTAACTTCAGTTCAAGGTAAATTTTTTGTTATTGAACAATCAACAGAAAGAAATTTCTGTCTCTGATTTTCCAACTGACTTCTCAGAAAATAAGCCATTTTCCCTCTGTATTTGACACTTCCTGACGACGGCTTGTGTGGCACACGGGGTGGGCAGGTGCACTTTTTTAAATGGAATGAACATCTTAGTGGTTCGTGTGTTGGCTCTGTCTTCCTGCCTTGATCTGGCAGAGTTGTTATGTAATTGCTGCATTTTCTGCCTGAATTATGGAAAACGGGTTTGGTGGCTTCAGAGAACAGAACTGGTGTTCAATAAATCATTGGTTAATTATTGCTTTTTAAAGTGTTTTATTCTTCTGTCACTTCATTGTAGAGGGATTTGTGAAGTGTTTGGGTGATATTGTTACTTTTCCATTTGGGCTAGGAAGAAATCTTGAGAGTTGATGACTATGAATAGTTTTCCATAGAATTTCACCTGAGGGATTTTGATGATTATCTCCTTTAATGAAAAGAAAAATATATTTCTCCTTGGGTTGGAGATGGAAATAGGCATTTCTGATATCTATTAATTTAAGAAAATTTGTTAAAACCAAGAATATGAAAATCCTCATTCTCCTTCCTATAAAGATTACTGGTGTATTTCTGAGCAAACTCCCGAAGGCTCTTCGGTTTGTACCACTAACGACAATTTCCTCACCGAACTTTTCGCTGTTTCCTGTAGAATCTAGGCTGTTTGAGCAATGATGACACACATCCTCACATGCCTTTCCCTGTGATTAGAAGGCCCTTCCCCCGGCTCGACTGACAGAATCCTATTTATCTTCACAATCGAGTGAAGCTCAAGTGTTCCTTCTAAGACTCAGATTCCAGTTCTCTGCTTCTGTTGTATTTTATAAAGAGGCCAAGTACATAACTGTAATTTAGTTATTTACAAGCCTACCTCCCTTGCCTATGAGTTCTTTTCAGCTGAGGATTATGTTTTATGCTATATTGTACCTTCGAGGCACAGTGAGTGCACTGTTCATGGTTGAAGTTTAGTACACTGTTGAGTTTATTGTCAGATAAATGAATGTGAGCCTTGCTGTGAAGCCTTGCTTGACACTGCCTTTCTCGTGAGAGCTGGAAAGTCTATCAGTGCTCTGAAGTTGTTCTATTGTCCTTGAACTAAATTTACTCCTGTGGCCGTAGCTTAGGTGGGGTAGCTGGTCAGCACACTGGCCTGCCTGGGAGTAGGAGGGTCCTTTTGTCTGTCTTTGCACAGTTTCACCTCCTCTCACCTGGCCTGGCTTTTCACATAGCCCTTGAGTGACTTCCACATGGAATTCTGCCCTGAAGGGGATTTCCATGGCTAAGGAGAAAGTGAATAGAGCCCACCCATGGATGTAAGGGCTAGTTTCTTTATTCTTTGTATGTTTCTGAGGACATTGTTAAGATCAGAAAACAATCAGCAAGAGCTTCCTGCTGAAGAAAGCTTTCAAACATGTGCTCTGAAAAGAAATATATACCTTCTTCTCTTATAAATAATCACTTGTGTATTTTTTCTAGGGCTAAAGCTCAGTGTCTTTATCCATTTCGGCCACCCAGGGGTAGCTGGAATTCCTAACAGTGCTGGGATTCATAGTGAAATGATAAAATGCTACTAAGGAGTACTTGTGCCTCGGCACCCATAACTCCGTGGTTAGGGTGTCTGCCACATACACCGAGGCTGGCAGGTTCGAACCTAGCCTGGGCCTGCTAAACAACAATGGCAACTACAACAAAAATAGCCAGGTGTTGTGGCGGGCACCAGCTACATGAAAGGCTGAGGCAAGAGAATCACTTAAGACCTAGGGTTTGATGTTGCTGTGAGCTATGATGCCACGATACCCTACCAAGGAGAACTAAGTGAGACTCTGTCTCAAAAAAAAAAAAAAAAAAGTACTTATGGAGAATATACAATTTCCAGTGGATTTGGTTTGCTGTACAATATACAGAAATTTTCAACCATTGGCTCATGTGTCAGTCCTGTTTATTCTCTTAAACGAAATTATTTTGGTGACCCTGCATAATCACTGAAATTTTTCATTAGTAAAACAGCAAGGAATATCAGCCTTGGAAGCTTGTGCTAATAATTGATAAAAATGATGTAAACAAAATCTCTTTGAAAACAATGTGAGTATTGTCTGGATATAAGTTCTCATCTAAGTTCTCTCCCACTTAAGGTTTTTTTTTTTTTTTTTTTTTTTTTTGCTTTCGTTTTAAAAAAAAAGCAGCCTTTAACTTTCTTTGTCTTGTTCATGATACAGTATGTAGGAACCTGGGAGTATAAAAGAAAGGGCCATAATGGTTTCATAAATCATAGGCAACCTTAAAGAAAATGAAATACTTTATTGAGCAGAGGGGAGCTGAAACTCAAGCATGTGCAGCTTATCAAACGCCGAAGGGTTCTTAGCAGCATAAACTAAACCGAAACTCAAGCTACTTGGTTCCAAAATTTAAATTTCATTAACCCCTAAAACATGAAATAGTAAAATATGTGAACTAAATGAAACAAATATGACAAAAGGTGAGACCTTAATAATATTCAAATACTTATTTCTGTTTTACCTCAATATTTGAAAGAGACTTTTTAGCACATCAGTAAGTTTTATACTTATGGCAAATGTTGTGATGCATCTTCTTTGTTTCTGAGAAACATAAAAAGAAGGGGGGTAACTTGTTCTGCCCTCATCTCTGATCGTAGATAGTCGAGACAGCTGCAGTTGTGCCTTAGAATAGCTCAGTTCTTTGTTCATTTTAAATATCCTGTGTTATACACTGGCATTTTTAAAAATGCTTTTCTTCGTCTGACCCTTCATCTCTTCTGCTTACTTCCCCCTCCCCTCTCCTTTCTAAGGCTTTATTTTTGGTAGTATGACAGCACTTCTGAATTGTAATGGGAGTGTTTTTCCACATCTCCAACCTGTCCCAAATGTGTAAGGTAACTTTTAAATCGGCCAGATTCAGCTCTGGGGAAGTATGGACTCTTGCCAGCAGGGGCGTTGTAGCTCAAGTGAAAGACAAGGTTCTTTCCTGGGGAGAATCATTGATAAAACTTAGTTTTGCTGTACAGAGCTCACACAGAAAAGATGTTTCCCTCAGCACTGATCGGATAACTGTACCCACTAGATCATAAAGCTCAACTCTCCAGGGCCCAGAAACCAGGGCGAGAGAAACTCCTAATGCAATGTCATCTGTTGATGACCTTTTTAGAAAAGAACATCTCAGTTCTCCCTAAGGAAGGCATGTTCAAATGCATCTTTCTTCACACCCTTAAGAAATAACCTCTTCCCTTGGACCATGCTGAGCAGAATGAATGGAAGAACGTTGAATGAGGATGCCGGTGGAGCAGCTAGCCTAGCTAAATGGCTGACCAAACCCGTTTGGAATTGTGCGTGCAGCGTACGTGTGTGAGTTTCAGCGAAGTAGGCCATCTGGGACACAGCTGGTAATATCCACAGAGGTAATGCTGGCGTAGGAGAAGGACATGGCTGGAATTAGGTCATGCCCTGGGTGCAGTGCTCAGTTTCTGAAGGTGAGACCCTGGCAGTCACTTTCCACCCCCAAGGGGGAACAATCTGGTCTGGAATCTGGCCCCAAATGATTAGTTAACTCCTGAGACCATGGACATCAGACCTGGTGAAAGCCGAGCTTTCTTCACCCAGACCTTCAGGCCTGTTACTTATATATGGAGGAAGTGGGTCTTTTCCAGCAATTAAAAAAACACACAAAAGGAAAGAAGATTTTATTCCTTGCCTTTCTCTTTTTCCTTGCACAGAAAGACACTCCTTGGTCCCTTGTGGGCAAAAACTCTTGAGGACAGATGCAATGAAGTTACATATAGGGGCTTGGCTCATACTTAAAGAAGAAAGATGCCATTCTAATTTCGAAAAGTAAATTCTGTTCTCCTTAATATTTATCAGTTCCACTCACTGCTTTTGCTCCTCAAGGTCATTTCCATTTTTTTAAATTCTAAGATTCTATCTGTTAGGATTACTTACCTTAAATAGTTGGCAATCCAAATAAAGGTTAAAAAGAAAAGACAAACAAAAAAAAAGATTCTAAGTGGGGAAAGGAGGATGGATGTGTGCATGTGTGTGTTTCACTTTAACCAACACCAAATAGGGCAAGAATAAAATTATGTTCTTATTTTTCCTTCTTTTCATTTTCTGGACTTGTTAGAATTGCAGCCCCTCCAAGTTTTCAGAATTCAAAGACCTGCCATTTAAAGGTAAGTTAATGTCAGAATGACAGAACTAAAAGTAAGCTAATCATCCATACTATAGTACAACAAAAAAAGAGTTCCAGTTTGGTGATGTGAGTCATACAGAGACGTTTGCGGACAGCGAGTATATTTTGTGAGAGGCACTTGCATAGGGGTGAAAATTAGAGGCCATGGAGACCCCATCAATGGTTTCTATCCAGATAAGTTTACTGGATATTCAAATGTAACCAGTTCAAGAGCAACAGAGATTCAAAGACTAAACCAATTGCAGGGTGAAGATTCAGAGAGGTCCCTGCTATGATATGTGGAGAAAGAAGGGGTAAGAACCAGGATATGTGTGCTAAGAAGATCGTTATTTAATCCTGCAGAATTTTGTTCTTATGATCCCTTTACTGGATGAATGCAGAGCTGCTCCATTCCTTGCAACTTGTAATAGACAACATCAGTTTTAGCGTACTGTTTATTCACCATTTCAATGCTTGCCAATGTCTCCAGTGTATTAGTGAAGTTTCTCTTTCATGATTCTCTTATTTGTGCCCAAACTGCAGGATCCTTTTGTGTAAGAGAAATCACTTGTGGGCAATAAAATGCAACTTTCTCATTTCCTTGATTCTTTCCTAGCAGATGGAGACAGAGTCCCCTTTGCTCTCCGGTACTGCCCAGTACCGGGATCCATGAACCTGCTTTCCCCAGGCCGCCTAGTGCAGGCTGCTAGCCCCGTCATTTCAGCAAGTTAAGTGAATGCCTTTCCCTAGCTCATGAAAGCCCTGGGGTTTGGAGGCATTCCAGAGCCTCCTCTGTGCGTGTGGGGAGCTGTGGTGGCGTTTCCAGGCTTGCTGTGTGCCCGGCGAGTTTGGTGCAGTGCAGCAGGCTTGTGTAATTGCACCCTGGTGACTGTTTCATTGCTGCACCTGAAGGAGGGCGGCACACTCAGGCCCTGCGGTGTGAGGGGACGTGTGTTGTGGGCATGTGTGTATTTGTGTGGGTGCACGTCTATTTCCCTTCAAGCCCCATTAACCAAGTGTCAAATACATCTGTCATTACTTACTATTTCTGATGTCCCATTTTTATTCAGGTCTTGGAAAACTCACTACATTTCTGCTGATACATTGGAGTGCTTTTTCTCCAGGCTCTATTTTTTGTTTTTTATTAAAAACTCTCCTAAATCCTACACCAGTGACTCTGGGGTTTGGATACGTGCCACCTTCTGCCCCTGGCACCACCCCAGGGATTCACATTGGTGGCTTGTCCAGCATTGCTTGACTCTAATGGCTTCTCTTGTGAAAGGGCAGATTGGGAAATTTCAAAGAGCAGAATCACAGGAATCAGAATTAGGAAGATATGTGATGTTTTGTGGACCAATCCTTTTATCTTACAAATGAGGAAATGGAGGCACCCCTGTGAAATGGCTTGCTGAGGTCATTTAGGTAGAGGCCAGGCTGGAAACTAGGTCTGCTGACTTTTAGCCTAATACTTTTCTCTGACTTAATTGTACTGAATTTTACTAGATTTTACCCGTACATTATGAGAAGTGGATGGAACTTAACTCCTGACATATTCTATAAGTTTCCTTAGGGCCATGGCTGTGATCCAACAGATTACTAACATTCTTTTAACTTCTCTTGAAAATTATAAAGCATAAATATACTTGGAGAGAAAAGATACTGTTTGGATGGTCACTACACTGATCCTCATGGGTGGGCATCCAATAGGTGTTGAGTCCATTGTGTAATCAGGATTGGATTTGCAAAGTGGGAAGGTGGTTGAAGCTTTTTTTGGGGGTGGTTGTTGTTATATACAAATATTCTGAGTGGCCTAGCCCACTTTCTACCCATCTCGCCCTTAGGGAGAGATCTGCCTTAATTCAAGTGTTTGGAGAGATTTTAACTAAAATACAGCTCTGAAGATTGTTAAGGAAAGGCCATCCTCAGATAGCTGCACATTTCTGCTTCCGGGGCAGCCTTACTGGGCTTCCCTAGAATACCCCAGGTGGCTAGGAGAGCCTGTTCTATGTCAGTTGTGACTTTAGCTGACCTGATTGTTCATTGTGAGATGCCGAGCCAGTTACTAAACTTTCCTAGGCCCCAGGCTCCTAATCTGCAGAACGAGGTGCTATTGGGGCATCAGTGCACTAATGAATGGGAGTACCTGGCCTTGTACCTGGAATGTGATGTGCTCCCCAGAAATGCTACCTTCTATCAGAGTTGCCATGGGGATTGCGTGATTACTATCTGTGTAACCCTGGCACCTTACTCATAAATTCTGTGTCTCAAAGTCCTCATTTGTAAAACAGGGATGGTAATAGAAGTTGCCTTGCCCATCAACCCAGGAATGGATTGACAAACTGTGGAATACGTATACTGTGGAATATTATTCAGTCATAAAAGATGGAGAATTTACATCTTTTGTATTAACCTAGATTTACCACATTCTGCTTAGTAAACTATCACAAGAATGAAAAAGCCAGTATCCAATGTACTCAATACTAATTAGTTGACCAACTAATACATGCCCACACAAGAGAAACTCAATTCAATTCATGTTGGGGGGAGGGGACACGAGGGAGCAGGGAGAAGGGAGGGGGAGGGGAACTGGTGTGCTCCCCTGATGGCACAATGGGCACAATGGGCAAATATATGGTACACCTCCTGGGCACGGGCCACAACTGCCACAGGGACCTTACCTAACAATGCAGCAAACAGTGTGACCTAATCACTTGTGCCCTCATATTAATCTGAAATTAAAAATAAAAGAGTACAAAGTATATAATAAAAAGAAGTTACCTTCTAAGGCTGTTGTGAAGATTAAAGCAATCAATACATGTAACATGCTTAAAACAGTGCCTGTCCCACGGTGACATACATATCACAAAAAAAGCATCAGTGGTGCTCAGTGCTGTGTGAAGCGCTCAGCACAGTAACAAGTAGACGGCACTTCGTAGATCAATAATCGCTCTTGTTACTACCTTAAGTAACACTCATTCATAAGAAATGAAACATATAAAACATATCTGGATTTTGTACAGTATTAGGTGTTACAAACCTAAATTCTAAGCCTCTTCTGACAACTCCTTCATTAAGTGATAAACAGAATATGTTGCTGTATTAGTTTCCTAGTGCTGCTGTAACAGATCACCATGATAAAACAACACAGGCTTATTACATAAAGTTATTGCAGTTCCGTAGGGCTCATGTGGGTCTCCTCTGGCCAAAGTCCAGGGTCAGCAGCCTGCAGCCCTTTCTGGAGGCTCTAGACACAGTTTGTCTCCTGTTCTGGGTGTTGGTGGGATTCAGTTCCATGTGGTTATAGAATGGAGGTCCCCATTTTCTTTCTACCCGTCATCTGGGGCCTACCCTATCTCCTAGAATCCTCTATCCCTTCTTTGAATGTGGTTTTAGAACCAAATTAATCAAATTCAACTCTTGATGCCATCTCTCTGACTGCAGCTAGGAAAAGTTCTCTGCTTTTACAGCCCTCGTATGATTAGATTGAGCCCACCGAGGTCATCTGGGGTACTCTCACCATCTCAACGTCCTTAATCTTAATCACGTCTATGAAGCCTCTTTCCCGTGTGATAACGGATGCATGAGTTCTGAGGATTACGATGTGGACTTCTTCATAGGGGGCAGACTTTATTCCACATCCCCCAGTCAGAATACCAAAAAATTAACCCCCCCCAAAACAAACAAACAAAAAAGACTCTGGCCTTTGAAAATGGGTTCATTTTGGATAGTTAAAAAAGTATACTCTGAACTCTAAATTTCATAATTCAAAAGGTAAAAAATCCTGAATGTCTCAAGAGCAAGGATACACTAATTTTTTTCTTTCTTCTTTCAATCTTAGGGGCCTAGAGACATACATACTTGGTGATTACTGTTTAAGCAGTATTTTTGGGACATAATTTTATCTTGCAGAAGCCCCATATTTCTGGTGTAGGGTCCCCTTTCACCTTGTCAAAAGCCAACTGGCCATCAGGTGAGCTACTTGAAGACCAAGCTTCAGTGTCATAATTTTCATGACATCCTTTTCTGACGTCCCCTGTTTGGTCTCTCTGTCTCCTATTTGTTCCCAGAACGTAGGATTCTTCTCTGTGTCATTGTTTCCTCTGCCACCTGTCTTCCCTCAGTCCTGACCTTCTCCCTGTCCTGCAGCTGCTCCACAGTGGTGACTGTTTCTCAACCTCTTCCGTATCCTTAGCACCTAACACGGTGCCTGATAGAAGGTGGTCGTATTTCATCGCGCCAATTAGGAGATAAGTATTTTTCCAAGCTGTCACTCAGCAATTCTCCACTGGCAAAAAGCACAACTTGAAGCTGTAGGAAGAGCCACAAACAGGCGCAGTTCTGGTACCCTAGGGGTTTACAGCCCAATTTTTAGGGAACCATCGACGTGATCCATCTCTGACAAAATGAGCAGTACGTCTCTCATCAGAAGATGAATGCTAAACGTTTTATTTGAGGGCAGGAGAGGCCATTAAAATAATTTAACTTTTACGTCCCAAGTGCTTCCCCAGAGCTTCAAAAGGGAAGCCAAATAGGACTTTCAGGTCTGCTGCCTTCAATTTTTGATCTGTAAACTTCTTTTCTAAGATACCCAAACCAGAGTAACCACCGGCAATGTCGGTTGCATCTCTAAGTTGTGCGTTTCATCTGCTTATTCGACTAGCTGAATGTTGACTGCAATTGATGACTTAGCTGAGGCTACTCTCTGTACCACCACTTCAAGAGGATGCTGCAAATCAGGAAAGAGAAAAGTTAGTTGAGAATGATTGAACTCTTATGTGAAATGACTTACATTCAGATTTCCAATCAGTTACTTAAAGCAAGCATATTTATATGAAAAAGTATGATACAGACTTAATTATGGTGTCATTGTGCTACCAACACCAGACTTTCATTCTTCAGGAAAATACTTCTGTCTTAGTCCCGGTCTTGAGATTTTCTTTCAGAGTTATGGCCTGACATTGCCTTTAATCCTCTGTATTTTGCACACCTGTTTTTCTTCTAGACAATCTATATTTGCTTCATTGTCACTATATTTTAAATCAGGGATGTTGCATTAACAGCAGACAGTTATGCTTTGTTAATATTTTTCAGAGTCTGATGCATCTGGAGCTCTGTTTTCTATAGTTTAAGCTATTTGTGCTATGAGACATGTTTATTGAAATACTGATATGTAGGGCTCTGTGAAAGGTCAGAAAAAGTTAGCTAACAGTCTCTAAAAAAAATTCATCATCAAAACTCTAAACTTTGTAAAAAGACAAAATGCTTGTTTATCTGTTTCATATACTAAGTGTATTTTCAATGCCGAGTTGAATTTCCACACAATTTTCTTCGCTATAGGGCACATGACTTTGGGGGGTTTACAAATAGATTAGGTATGGATGTTGAATTAGTTATCTTTTGCTGTGTAATGAACTACCCTAGAACTCAGTGTCTTCAAATAGGAATAGACATTTCTCATTTTTCACAGGTTCTGTGGGTCAGGAATTCAGGAGCATCTTAGCCGGGTGGTTTGGCCCAAGTCTTCCATGAGGTTGTGGAGAGAGTGCTGGAGGATGTGCGGGGCCTGGAGGGTGACTGACGGGTGGCCTCTCCTTCCAGGACGTCCACCACACGTGCACAGCAGGCTGGGGCTGTCCCTTGTCAGGAGGCCTCGGTTCTTTGCTAAGTGACTTCCCCAGAGGCTGTTTTGCTGCCTTCATGATGTGGTCCCTGGGCTTCCTCCAGAGAGAATGATGGAAGAGAACAAGGCAGATACCCCCGATGACTTTTATGGCCTAACCTTGGCTACACGGGTCATCTCATTTGGTATAGGAGGGGACTATAAAAGAATATGACTACCCCGAGGTGAGGGTTCCTCTTTCTTACCTCATAGGCCTATCTGGCTGATTCTGTATATTTAGAATATGTGATTCCAGTGTAGTTAGGTTTAAATAGAGGTTAGGGAGGCATCAGGAACTGGTAGAACATGGGGTTAACAGTATTGGAATAGTAGGGCTGGAATCAGAATCAGAACAACTGCTGGGATCTGGGGCAGGAAGACAAGTCCAGAATAGAACAGGCATTGCACCAAGCACCTGCTGCGTTTGAGCAAGACAGTTGGTGGGCTACGGTAGTAAGACAGGACTCAGAGGAATGCATTTCAGAGAAGAGAGCAAGGGGCACAGCTTGACAGTTATCCTCAGAGAAGATGTGTCATCAGGTAGGGTCTGCGGGTCTGTGCATGTGCTGAGGGTTTGAACATTAGCATCAAGAACGTCACATAACTTCGAAGGTAAGTTGAAGATACACTAATTTCAAAGTTGCAGCAGTCTATCCCTTCTCTTGGCAAGGCAATGAATGAAAATACACTAAACGTCTAAAATCTCTGTTGGTAAGCGTGGTACCTAGCAATCTGCACAGCTTTTTGAATCAGACAAGTTGTCGTTCAGTGTTCTACCTAAAGCGTGGAGTTTGATTTTAAGTGGCACTAATTGCAGATGCTTTTTCAGTGTCTAATGTCCACCAAAGTCATTACCTAAGCTCAGCACGGCAACACAGCCGTGAGGTCTGCGTAGTCAACTTAGAAAAACAGTGGGTTGCGGAGTGAAGCAGTTCTGAGTGTCTGTCTCAAGCCCACCTTGGAGGAGTGCTGGCTATGGGACTTTGGGTGGTCATTTGACCTTAGTTCACCTTAATATCCTCATTTATAAAATTAGGACTTAAAAGAACCTATCTCAAAGATTACTGTGGGGGTTTAGTAAGACAATCCATGAAAAACAATTAATTTGCCCGATAGTGACACTCAATAAATGTTAGTTTTATTATTCGTATGGATATTCTTTCCAAAAATTTCAATTAACTCATTTATCGGATAATTATTAATTGGTTTCCTTTTAAGTATCAGGTGTATTTTGGAGATCTGGGAAACAGACGTGAAAAATGATCAAATCCTCCTGAGGTGATGCTTACAGTTGTAAAGTAAGCACAAAAATATAAATGTGAAAAATGTAAGAGGGTGACAAGTTCTATAAAGAAAACAGAGAGGGAGGAAAGCAAGTTCTGTCGTTGTGGAGTGGACACGGTTCATGTAGGATGATGAGGAAACCGTCACTTCACTTGCCCAGAAGACTAAAGGAAGTGAGGGGAGGAATTAAGAAGGTGTCTGGGGAGACGTTCTGGACAGAGGTAGCAGCGAGTGCAGACGTCCTGTCGTGGGAGGAGACTTGGTGGGTGTGACAGATGCCAAGGAGTCCACTTTGGGTGGACACAGTGAGTGGGAGACTCAGTGGTAGGATGAGGATACTGGAAGGGCAGTGGGTGTCAGGACACTTGGGGATTTGTACTCCATGGTAAAGGCTTTGCCTTGAACTTCTAGAGGATGGGAAGACATTGGAGCACTTTGAGCAAAGGAGTGGCAAGTTCCGATTTTGTTTTTCCAGGGATCACTCTGGCTCCTGTGCTAGAATGGACAGCAGGGGCCGGGGTTAGAGTGAGACAGTCCTGACGTAGCCCAGCACAACTGGCTTGAGTGACAGTATTTTTGGTGGATGTAGAAGAAAGAGCTCAGCTGAATTCTGGATGTGTGGGGAAAGTAGAGTTGACAGGGGACAAAGGTAATTTTTGGTCCAGAGTTTTGGTCTGTGTGACTGGACAGATGGAGTCATTGCTTATTGATCTGGGGAAGTTTGTGGGAAGACATCTGGCAGTTAGGGTCAAAAGTCTGATTTCAGACATGCTGAGTTTGAGAAGCTTTTCAGAGACATTGAAATGGAGATGGTGAGTAGACAGGTGGATTTCCAGATCTGGAATGGGGGAGATAGGGTCAGGGCTGGGCACTTAAATTCGGGAGTTGTCAGTAATTGAATTCACAGTTACAGTTGGGAAGCAGTGCAGATAGGAAAAAGGTGTTGTCTGAGACAGCCAGTGGGAGGAGAGCTTGTAAAAAACTTCTGCTGGGCGGACCTCATGATTCCTGAGGCCACACGCAGGAGTGTTTCAAGAAAGAAGAGAGAGTAATTATATTACATGCTGCTGGTAATACCAGGTGAAATGTGAGTGAGAATTAACCATTCACACATCTCCAACATGGCGAACCACATACTCCATTCAACTCTATGCAGAAGGCAATTAAATAGTTTGGCAATTTTTTGAATTCTCCTTGAACTGGCAAGAAAGCAAATAATACTGGAGTAGGAAAGCTGCTATCATTGCTCTGGGATAAGCAGTGTGAGAAAGGACCTGAGGTCCAGATGGAAGAAGTGGCCTTATGGAAAAGTCTGGACACTGCAACAAAAATGACAGGAAATTTCAGGCAGCCTGTCTGGGCATAGATGCAGGGGTACGGGGTGTGGTGGTGGGAACGCGCACTGTTCTCCTGGTGGTTCCTTTTTTCTTGGCGAAGGCAGAAGGAACACATTAGCTGAGAGTGAACCTGTGTGTGTATCTGTGTGTGTGTGTGTGTGTAAATACTGGAGTTTGAGAAGAAAGGAGGTATTAAATAACCTCCGGGAATATTGTAAGTTTGTCTTCCAGCACTAAAGGCTCACTTGCGGAGAGTAGTTATAGATTTTAAGGAAATGTGTGTGTTTTTCTCTATTTATGTTCATCTGCACACATGCAGGTGGGCAGTGGTACTGGCCAGTCTGTCCAAGTGGGAGACGGCATGGGTGGGGCAAGATGACAGGCAGGAGGGAGAAAGGGAAGGTCACAAATCAAAGCCTCTGCTTTTCCAGTTTGCATTGACTATAATCCACCTCCTTCATGAATTCACATTTGTCACTACCTCCCCCAATTGCCTAAGAAGCCAATTGGGGGGCTTATTCTTTGATGTTTCCAATATACTCTGCAGCTGGTTTTTTTCCCCCCAAACAGGGAATCCATAACTGTCAACTGAAAGGTGTTTTCATATATTTCTTAGTCATTATATATCAGTAACATTATGTGAAATTTTATTGAAAACACTCTTCAAAAAGTGAGCTCTATATAAATATGTATAAGGAAGGACTCTGTTCCAAAGTGTTACTTTTGATCATAGATGTATCAGCGAGGCTGAGGGAAATTAAAGTTTTAACAGTGTGGCCAATTTTTTCATTTAAGTAGATGGATGAAATTAAATATTTCAATAGAGAATTTGGCCTGACCTCTTTGATGTAACTGTTTACATCTTATCCAATTGGTCTAGTGCGTGCCAATTTTCCACTTTATTTTGAGGAAAGCCTAGAAGATGAAAAGAAAAAAAAAATAGTCTTTTAACAATAATTTCTTTATAGTGATTATCGATTTGAAACTTTGTTATAGGGGCGTGTGTGTGTATTTGCACACACATGTTGGTAGGGAGTTGGCCTCATAGAAAAGCATGGACATTTCGACAAAAATAACAAGGAAGAAGGCAGCCTGTCTGGGCACAGAGGCAGGGGCTCGGGGATGTGGCGGAGAGCTAGGAGGAGAATAGAGACTATAAAAAAGGTTTGATCTGAGTTTGGCGATCTCTAAAAAGTCCTCTGTGTATAATTATGTTGAACATAAAAAACTAACAACTAAAATAATTGTCTTGCAGTCTCGTGATACACAACTGCAGTCAATAACTTATGTGTGATGCACCTTCCTGTGCCGGGGACTGTAGGTGCTGGTCTACAATACCGAAATTTCAGATTATTACTTTCATGGTGTTTAAAGCCCAAAGAGTTATAAATAAAAGTCATTATGGAGACTGGGCACACTTTGGTATCTGATTACAGGCGGGGGGTTAGGTAGAGAGGGTTGTAGAAGATTATATAGAAGTTTTGATCCTGAGTGACAGACAGAACAATGTTGACATTAACTTAGAGCATACAAGAGGACTATAAAATCCAGGTAAAGATGCTTTTTAGACAATGAATAATTGTTTGAAGGGTATACACAGAGATTTCTTTGGAAACATCCAGCAGGGATTAGGTGAGATTATGAAGGAAAGGTAACATTCAGTTTGAGAAGAAGGCAGAAAATATATATGGTGATGCTGTAGTTTCAGGTGGAGAGAAGGGACAGGGTGAGGAGGTGACAATAAGGTTGGTGGGAGAGAGGCATTATGAGCTGGCTTCTAAAGAGAATTATGCTCCTTGTTACTGATTTGCAAAACAGTCAATGCTGGTGTATTTTATGTATGTAGGCGATTCTAGTTTTTGAGTATGAGGTTTGTATTTTCTTCACACAGCAGATTTGAAAATATACGAGATTGTAGAAGAAAACAGAAGTATATTCTAAAACTGTGATTTCAGTGGTAGAACAGGTAGCTTCAACAAATATCAGTTAAATAAAATTTAATTTCAAAGACATGAAAGATGAAATGCATTCGTAAGCAGAAGTTTTATTTCTTAGGGATAAGATTAGCAAGATTCAAAAGGTGCAATTCAATTTTTTTCATAGTTTATGTATTCATTTTTCTCTCTGATGTTCCTAAAATATTACCGGGGAATACTCGTATTTTGTGTTATCCAAGTTGATGTATTCTCAAAACCTGATCTTCCCAGGGCCTACAGAATTTCTTCTGCATTGCTCTACTCATCCTGTTTGTATCTTTCCTCATGTTGTACTTTTAGTTTCAAGGTTAATGCTTAGAGAAAGCAAAGGATGGGGAAGAAACAAAAAGGCTTTGGTGCCCCAAGGCTTCCCTTCCCGGGGCCTCCCTCTTCACTTTGCCACCATCTTTCTTTCTCCCTCCACCTCCTACCAGCCCTGGGAGAGGAGCAGGTAGGATCCTGGCCAGCCCCAGTGGTTCTGCTCCTCTTTGATTTTTCTTTTGATCTGTTGCCTACTTGTCAGCCAACATCTCTGACTAAAGCACACCTATTATGGAAATGTAGAAGGTCCAGCCTGACCGATGGGGAGGCTGCAATTCTTCTAACCTTCAAATGTGCATATTGCTTAATCCGAAGAAGCACAGACTTTGGATTCTTTGTACTGTTCTACATTCCTAAGGGATAGTTAACATCCATTTTGACTCCCCTGGATTTCTTTCTCAAGTATATTTTCATAAGTGCCCTATTTTAAAAATTAGTCCTCGAAAGCATATTTCGGACTAAGCCACCCTAATTTTTAAGGATCTTTTTCTTTTACAGTGAACAACTGAATTTGTAAATAAACAATTTCATTCATTGTATCTTTAGACTAGGAATGTCCAACCTTTTTCCTTCTCTGCTGTACTTTGGAAGAGTTGTTTTGGGTCACACGTTAAACACACAAACACTAACGAAAGCTGATTAGTCACCCGGAGACACAAAAAGGTCCATGTAAATATATACCTTTTGTGATATCTGGCACAGCAGATAAGCATAAAATCAGCATGCAGACACCACTGCCTTAGAGCATCTTTCTGCTCTTTGGCTTAGAAAACTCTAACAGCTTCAAACTATTCAACTTTGATTATGAGGAGTTTTCTACCAATGTAGAAAGAAGCAGCACTGTAGCCATCACCGAGAGAGACAGGTTCTGTTGGGGAAGGTAAAATCTGACTTAGTGATTTGCTCTCAATGTAAAGTCAGAAAGGGATTCCCATTGAGTGTCAGCTGTCTGGTGTAGCATTTATTACCTGGAAATAGAGAGAAGCTTTATTCACTTCTCCTCTTCACTCCTACTTAGAGTTCTTAGAAAATAAAGTCACTTAATTTTGAAGAAATGATGTTGTTTTCTCAGACTTTGCACTTAAAAAAGAAAAAAAACGTTTCCAAGCTCTTTTGTTCTTGGGGATTTCTTCCCTCCAGCTTTCACATAGCATTTTGCACTGTTCATCCAAAAAACCACTTTAACTAATTTGCTTCTTACAAGCAGCACAGTTTAATTAGGCAATCACCCTTGTGTCTAGAGTCCACCAGGGAAAGGGAGTGACAGAACTGCACAATGAGTTCGTTATAAAATAGCACAAAATAAAATCTTGAACTTACCAAATAAAGGGAAGATGGCAAACATCAAAGTGTGAAATACTAATGTGTGAAAGATGAAACTAACAATCGCCTTCAATAGAGTGTCTTGGTTAGTCAATTGGGCTTAATTGAAAAGATAACTTAACAGAAAGAAAGTTGAACAGGGCAAGTATTAAAAATGATACACACACGCTGTAACATTCTATTTTATATTAACTACCAATACAAACATTCACTCACCAGTCCTTTGAGGTACTTCACCATCTGTTCTTTGCTGATGGTTGGACTGATTTGAGTTCTTGCAGAAATCATACTGAAGATCTATGATTCCTAATTTTGGCGTCTGTAAGTGGAACAGAACTTAAAGGACATAAGCTAGCTGAGGGCAGAATCCTTCCTGATTTTCATGATGTTTTCTTCCCATCTTTTATGGCACAAGAACACAGACATTCAAATAAATATTTCTAGCCATTTATCCTTAGTAGGTTTTTCCAAATCATCCAGTCTATTTTTCATAGAAATAACTATCTTATTTGCAATTCTATTTGTGATTTCAAAAATAATTCAATGAAATAATTAAAATAACAAATACAACTTGTATAAGGAAGATTGGGGCATTCGTTTTTGTTTTTTAGAGACAGAGTTTCACTTTGTTGACCTCGGCTGTGGTATCACAGCTCACAGCAACCTCCAGCTCCTGGGCTTAGGCAATTCTCTTGCCTCATCCTCCCAAGTAGAAGATTGGGGCATTCTTGTAAGACTAGAACTCTACTGACGAACAGTCCATTAGAGCACTGTGGTCAGCTTCACATTGCTCTGTAAAATAGAAAAAATTAAAAAAAAAAGTTTCAGCTATGTGAATTATTCCGATACACAGAAATCAGTAAAACAGAGGGATGGCTTATTTTTAATAAGCCTTTTATTTCAGAATAGTTTAAGACGTGAGGAAAGGTTGCAGAGATGGTACAGAGAGTTCCCATTAGACCCACATCCATTTTCTCTTAGCATCTTACATAAGTATGAATGAATAGTGATACATTATTGCTAACTAAAGCCCATCATTTATTAGGATTTCATTGGCTTTTCCCTAATGTCCTTTTCCTGTCTGAGGATCTTATGGAAGATACTGTGCTACTGTGCTATATTTAGGTATCCATCTTTTTAGGATCCTCTGGACTGAGATAATTTTGCAAACATTCCTTGTTTTTGATAGCCTTGACATTTTGAAGAATACTGAGCAAATATTTTACAAGATGTTCCTTAATTTGGGTTTGTCAGAAGTTTTCTTCTTGTTTAGACTGGGGTTATGGGTTTGGGGGCTTGGAGGGAGGAAAATTCCAGAGATAAAGGGCCATTCTCACCACATCACATCAAGGGTACCCACCAATATCATTGAATGACTCATCACTGTTGATGTTGACCTTGATCATCTGGCTGGGGTGGTAGTTAGGTTTTTTTGGTTTGTTTTGTTTTTTTAAATTTTTATTAAATCATAATTGTGTACATTGGTGCAATCATGGGGCACAATGTGCTGACTTCATATACAATCGGAAATATTTTCATTGAATTATTTAATATAGCCTTCATGGCCTTTTAATCACTATATGAAGACATTTATATTCTACATTTAGTAATTTTCACTTGTACCCTTGTAAGATGCACCGTGTGATCCCACCAATCACCCTCCCTCCAGCCATCCTTCCCCCTTCCCTCCCCTCCTTTGCTCCCCTCCCCATTTCTTGTGCTATAACTGGGTTTTAGCCTTCACATGAAAGCCATAGATTAGCTTCATAGTAGGGCTGAGTACATTGGATACTTTTTCTTCCATTCTTAGTTAGGTTTTATACTGTAAAGTTACTCTAATTTTTTATTGCTGTTGCTTAAACGATTCTGGTGGGAAGGCTACAGACAGGAGAACTTTAGGGGTGGGCACAGTGGCTCATGCCTGTAATCCCAACACTTTGGGAGGCTGAGGTGGGTGAGAGGAATGCTAGA